>JAGFZM010001312.1:168268-198131 GCA_017657215.1 Limnothrissa miodon
GATTGTGAGTGCAACTCAGTGTCCACCCTGCCCGGCCCCACTGGTCCTGCCGGCAGTGCGGGCAGTTCTGGCATGCAGGGGGAATGGGGGCAGCAGGGTGACCAGGGAGCGGCAGGATCGCCTGGCCCATCTGGCATGCCCGTAAGCAGCACCTACCTCTTCCTCCTCTTATACTGTACTACTGTTATACTAATACACCTGAATATACCACAGTATAATATTATTTGATATTTTTTACATGCTCATTCTTCCTCACACACAAACAAACACACATTTTTTCTTCTTTATTTTGAAGGGTTTCCCGGGCCGTGATGGCTTACCGGGACCTAAGGGAAGAAAAGGAGACACCATAACTGCTACTCAAAAAGGTCTGACAAACCACATTTTCAAACAACAAACAAATATATAATTATTTTGCCTGGTCTGTTAGTGTTTGAAGTGATTGGCAACACCTGTGTCAGAGTGTGGAGAATGCAGGTTTGCATGGCATGTAATTCATCTCTCCCTAGCTAATGGACATTCCATATTTTCTTATGTGCTGTGTGTTCTACACAGGGTCGTCAGGGGACTCAGGAGATTCGGGACAGTCAGGACAGCCAGGACCGCAGGGCCTTGACGGCCTCAACGGCGTCCCAGGAGCCCCTGGAATCCGCGGTCTTCCAGTAAGTGATGGTTTTGGTCGAGTGGCTTCCGAGAAGGAACCTCAGGCTTATAAGCAGTACTAGTGTGTATAGTGAGCATCCAAGCTTATTGTGAGCTTAAAACATTATGATTGAGGCTCCCGAGCCCCCAGTCTATAAGCCGCTGGGTGTCATGTGGCAAGGACACGGTTCTACCAAGCACGGTTCTATCAGGCCCGGTTCTGTCATTGACAGCTCATGTTTTAAGCAAATGCATATCATCAAAAAAGGTATATATTTTAGTGAGCAATGGCTTCCAGCAAGCATACAAGCACTGTATACACGTACATGTACATGTCTCACTTATAATTAAATACATTTGTATTATGAATTTGTCATACAAATACTGTAAAAATCTGTCATTTGCAGCGTACAGCATATGGCAGGGAGACTGAATGACAACTATACATCGCCGAAACAGGACATTTCTGTGCGTTGCATCTGAAGGCAGAGTTTAGGATTTCTTAGTGTTGGCTTTCTATCTAGAACCTTTCACATTCTCTAAAATTGTCAAGGAGATATTATCCCCCTCTCAGGAGACGCTGCATATGCACATCAAAGTACCTGTATGATTAGGCAGTGATGATTATTCTGGTGCCTGCATTTTGTCCTGATGCCCTGCAGGGGGACCCATGGTTCGCCACTCTACGCCCAGTTAGAACCTAGAATCCTAGAATCTGAACAGAACAAGAAGTCTAGAACAAGTCTACTTCACAAGGCAGAACAGCTATTTTAGCACAGGTGCAGGGAAAGCCTCTCTATGACAATTAAACGACTATTCCTGTATGTCTTACTGTAGCTGAAGCCACTGTTAGCCAAAGCTAGTGTAACTGAATAGCCTGTAAGTAATTATCCATAAACCAGCTGTGGTGTAGTTGCTCAGATAAAGATGCGGTGGTGTCATATTCTTGTGTCTGTCCCCAGGGCGATGGGCCGTTAGGTGACTCTGGTGAACCAGGCTACACTGGCCTTCCAGGCCTGCCTGGACACCCTGGTCTACAAGGAGAAGCTGGCAAAGCACTAGGCGCCCCCAAAGGGCAGAGGGGTTTGCCTGGCGATTCCGGACTCCAGGGTTATGGTGGCATGCCCGGTCCTGCTGGAACACCAGGTATGTGTTCAGTTAGTCAGTTTTAGTCTTCTGGGTGTTGCTGTCTCTCCTCTCATCCCTCTCATGGATTCATTCTCTTTTTTCCTGAGTAGATTATTTTTAGCTCCTGTGACTTTCTGTCATTCTTTATTTCCTCATCTCCTGTACTTCTCTTCTGTCCTCATCTCACCCTCATTGTGTGCCATTTAGTAGTCCATTTGCTTCCCTCAAACCGCACTGTTAAAAGACAAATAACCCCCAGGGTTATACCAGGAAGTGTGCAGTGCAACATACCTGGATACTATTCCACAAATGAGGAGGGTCAGGTCTTATTTTACCAGAGTAGTATGCTATTTGCAATTGTAGTTCCTTTTAACTGTGTTTTAACAAAGGTGTGTTTGAGATCAAACCCCTGCCACTTTTTGTCATTTGTGATGAATGCATCTATCTATCTTGTGTGCTTTTGAAAGGAAGCTGTATTCAAGTTGGGGAACGAGACCTGGTGTATAAAGAAGGTAGCTGAAAAATCAGCAGTTTTTACATTAAAAAAAAACTTCTTGCTTAATTCTCCTCATTCACAGTTTTCAGTGGCAAGGGTAAACGACACTTCAATTTGCCTTGATTGATTTGGTGCTTCAGAACTCACTCACCTCTTTACACCTCAGTGCTCTTGTTGCTCGCTTTTTGATTCACAGATGCAATGATTTTAAAGGTGTTGATGATTTGATTTTGCATTGACCTTGTTTTTTTTTTTTTTTTTTTTTTTTTTTTTGCTAAATTAAAGGAAATATGCCGGGCTCTCGCTTACTTGTTTGATCACCAGTCTCTTTTTTTGTTGACCAGTCCTGTCCAATCCCTTATGGCCAAAGCACATAGAACTCTATTAATGAAGTATGTTAATAAGTATTCCATATGTTCTCTAACCAGGGGAATGTGAGGCCGTACCTGGACCTCCAGGACTGCGAGGAGTCCCTGGTCTTCCGGGGTTGGATGGTCTCCCAGGTAAAGCAATGAAATTATACAACACAGTTTTTTTTATTCATGTTTTTCCTTTTTCTTTTTGTTTCATTATTGCACTGATAGCTGCCAATCAACGTTTTCTCCAAATACCAATTTTATTAAGTGTGTTCTCGTCTTTTTTATTTGCTCTAGGACTTCCAGGAATCAAAGGTTCCCTAGGGCTGTCTGGGGAGTCGGGCATAAAAGGAGAGAGAGGAGACCCTGGTCGAGGCGGACCATCTGGTCCAAGCGGTATGTTCTGAATACACAATATACAAGGCTCATGTACACATAAGGCACGACTGTAGACACTGGCATTAAATTAATAGAAAACAGAAATTTTCCCCATCTGACAATATGAGAAAATTGGAATTTCAAACTGATGTGTTTCACTGTGATGTGTTTCATAAAGGTTTTTGATAAGAAATTAAACCCCTCCTAAGGGAGGAGTTATCTATAGTAAAGTGTGTTATCATGTATGTTTATAGTATGTTTATAGTATAGTATGTTTATATGCTGCTGTGAATTAAGTGTTTTTCTCTACCTGCAGGCTTTACTGGTCCCCGTGGAGACCTGGGCACACCTGGTGTCAAAGGTTTCCCAGGATCCCCTGGACTTCCTGGCCTGGAAGGCCGGCACGGTGAGCCAGGAGCGAAGGGAGCCCACGGTGAGGTGTTGAATGCCTCCACTGGATCCCCTGGTCAGCCTGGACCATCTGGGCCTGCGGGAGATCCTGGATTACCTGGGTTGCCTGGAACTCGTGGATACTCAGGTAGGAAGGAACTGAAGGCAGTTATAAAATATGGTACCTGAAACCAGGTACAGCCTCTAGCGGAAAAGCAAAAAACGTGAGTAGAGTCGAATCGAGCCGAGTAGAGGCGGGCTGAAACAGTGTAGTGGAAAAGTGCCATTTGTGGCCATTTAATGCCGTTGAGGCTCTGAATGTTGGGTTAGTTGGTCATAGTCATGGTAATAATGGGCCGCTGGTATCTTGGGTATCTGAAGAGCTGTTCAAAATGATTTGATTTGAATTTTACTGCAAAAAATGCAATTTTGTGATTTGTGTGTTTGTATGCCTTTTCCCACATAGGGATGGATGGTATGCCTGGCATGATTGGCATTAAGGGTGAGGTTGGCCCTTTTGGTGCGGAAGGAGAAATAGGTCGTCCTGGTTCTATTGGAAAGGGCGGTTTTCCTGGGCTACCCGGAAAAGCTGGAATTTCAGGCCCACCAGGAATCTTTGGAGGACCAGGTTGGTTTGTGTAAAGGGGTGCTATGGAATAAATGATGGACGCAATATAAAGCCCTCAGAATGGCATTTAGCTTTGCTTTGTGGCTGTTTTGATGTTTGTTGTTGTTTTTTTTTTCTTCTCATGCAACTGTTTTGTCTATGGCAGGTTTTCCAGGGGAACGGGGAAGAGAGGGAGACCGCGGAGTCCCAGGGCCCTTTGGTATGAAGGGGCTTCCTGGTGAACCTGGTGGCGAGGGGGCCAATGGAAACGCGGGTCAACTGGGGGACCCTGGAAATCCAGGATCACCGGGGCGTCTTGGTGTCTTTGGCTTAAAAGGTTGGTCAGTCCTTGCATGGCTTTGTCAAGAACTCCAGACTAAACCTAGAGTGTATGGACAATGTAAAACTAGTCGGGAACATTGGAATACATAATTTACATAATTTACATAATTTACATAATTTACAAAACAGCTGTCCCATGCATCTGAATCTATCTTGGTTCCTTTTCTCAGGATCCCAAGGTTCTCCTGGTATGACAGGATTTCCTGGCCTGCCAGGGGTGAACGGAATCAAGGGCTATGCTGGAATTAATGGAGAGCCTGGCCTCTCTGGAGAAATAGGACAGAAGGGTGGCATAGGCCTACAGGGCGAAAAGGGTGAGTCTCACAGTCTTACAGACAATAAGAATTGGAGCTGCGGGGTGCTGTCTAGTGCTGCTTTATAATGCACATCAGAGACTGATGATTTTTTAAAGCTGGATAAGCTCCCCAGTGCACCTGCCCACTTATGGTATTGGTGCTGCAGCTCACCTGCACCACAGCATCTCTCACAAGACACAAGAGGTTTAGCATATTTAGAGCTAAACTACATTGCTCTCTTCTTAATGCCTAATCTTTGTTCATATCCTTTTAAGAATAGAATATACTTTACTTGTGTTTAATTGTGCTGTAGGTCTGTACAACAACATTTGTTTGAGCAACTTCTACAACAATATTCACATACTGTACAACACTCACATACACATTCATTCAATGAGCAGAAATAAAAAGTGTAAAACTGTCCTGTTTGAAAGGGGAAAGAGGAGTCCAGGGCCCTCAAGGAGGGGTTCACATCGAGCCTCAGGTGATGAAGGACATGAAGGGAGCAAAAGGAGACCACGGCATGCCAGGGAGTCACGGCTTCCCCGGGCCCAGAGGTGAGACCGCCCAGACACTAAAGAATTATAAAACCTTTCTTTATGTAACAGAGCCTCATCTATAGATATAGCCTGTTATTGTCTTGTACCTAGTGGTTCATCCTCATATCCTAATGCTCTGGGCCAGTGTAAAGTGTCAGTATATGAAGTAGTCATAGTATTCAGTTACTGTTAGGCAACTGGACTTCTTTTTGAGCTTGAAAATGTTTCACTTTCCATCCAGAAAGCTTTGTCAGTTCGTCAGAAGCTTTCTGGGTGGAAAGCGAAATGTTTTCAAGCTCAAAAAGAAGTCCAGTTGCCTTAACTGAACACTATGACTACCACAACCTGGATGAATGAGAATCTTCACAAGTATATGAAATAGTTTCTCCAAACACAGGAGTATAAAGTTAAAGTCCATAATATTTCAAAATTTACTTTGCCCTTTCTGTTTTGGGTCATGTAATGTGCTGGTCTCAATGCAGCACATTAGTTGTGTTTGAGATGACTGATGGGCATCTCAAGGGAATGCAAACTGGGACTTTACCTCAACTTTGCCTTGTACATGAATGCATTTCTACTGTATAAACCGGAGACTTGTCTGACCCCAAGATTGAACGCACCCCACCCATTTATCTCAACCCATGACTTACCTTGACTGGCCTTGTGCATGACTCAGGACCCAAAGGCTACCCAGGACTGCCTGGTTCGTTAGGACAAGATGGCTATCCGGGAGAGCCCAGCCAAAAGAAGGGTGAGAGGGGAGATGACGGAACAGAGGGGCTTCCTGGCCAGAAGGGAATGCCAGGTCCCACTGGACAACCTGGAATTGGTGGATTTCCTGGAATGCCAGGGAAAAGGGTACACATTTTTACTGTGCCCACTAATTTTTCTTTCTGTTCATGTCCTTTGTATGAGGATTTCAATGATGGTTGGTCATTTCATTACCAAACAGGGAGAGAAAGGAGGCACTGGTGCCTTTGGACGATCAGGAGAAACAGGATTCAAGGGTTTCAAAGGTAGAAATACTCTCCTGTACAGGCAATAATGATTACTAGTAATTACTTGCTACTTATTACTTTTTGGGGTCAGTTCTGGAATGCGTATGTGTGTTTGTGCATTTTTCAGGTGAGACAGGTCCAACCATTGATCTCCCTGGATCTCCAGGGATCCCAGGTCAACCAGGCCTGCCAGGCTTTCCAGGTAAGTCCTTTAATAGTTATGGTCATTCACAAAATTGGGATAGTCTTATATGAAAATATTATCCTTTGATTTCATTTTATTCTCAATCTGATGACATAGCAAGCAACTTTATACAATTGGATGTTTGTCATCAACTAAAATGTTGATTAATAAAAGAACACACTCAATAGAATAAAACTCATCATATTTTATACCCATTAAACTAAATTACATTAGATTAGATTCAATTTAATTGTCATTAGACATGTATAATTACAGGGTAACGAAATGCAGTTGAGCATCTAATCAGAAGTGCAAAGAGCAGAAAATGCAGAATATACAGTATAAAGTGTATACATTATAAACAGTATGTACAGTATATACAGTTAAGAGTAGTATTTACAGTTAAGAGAAGTGGTATACAGTACTGTGAAAATGTGAGGAGTAAAAGGATGGAAATAATAGTATGTATAAGTATGGTAGTAGTGAATGCAGCTTCTAGACGGGTAAGTATGGAGCAGTAGAGTAAACAATAAGTATAAATACAGTATTGCACAGATGGATTAGGATAAATATGTACATGTAGTCTACACAATATGTATAAATATAAAATATAAAGAGTTATGTACAGTATATATGAACATAATGATCAACAGGAAAATATATACATATACACTAACTACATTAGTGAGCGAAGGCACAGCACTGAGGATGTGTTGCCTCTGGTTCCCCGCAGGTGGACAGGGCCATATTGGAGTCACGGGAGAGAGAGGCAATTCTGGTTCCTCTGGTATCGGGGGCATGAAAGGAGGACTAGGTGAATCAGGTGGCTTTGGACTCAAAGGTATGTTTTTCTTCCTATGTCCATCATAATTCATAGTAATCTGTGAATACAGTCAAGTACAGAGAAGTTCAGTTTATTTCAGTTTACATGGTAACACTATATTTTAAAAGTTCACATTTTCACCACTAATACATACCTAATTAATGTCTGCATAACTGATTTGTAATACAGACATTTTGTGGAAGTCAAGGTCTACTAAGTCCTTAAGATCATATCAAGAATAAACGTCTATTTAAGAATATGATAAGAACTGATTGATGTTTTTTAACTCATGCCTTACAAGTCACTTATGCATACATTAGGTATATACTAGTGGCTAACATGTGAACCTTAAAATAAAGTGTTACCATTTAATTGTCATGTGTTAACCCCTCTGATTACTGTAATTAGCTGATTGATTATTAGTCGTTTGCCATGCTGCACACATGATTCCACATTGTGCCATCAGGGGCCGATGGTCGTCAGGGGTCTCCAGGTAACCAGGGCCAGAAGGGCTGGCCTGGAGTTCCGGGTGGTGATGGAACCAAAGGAGCGGAAGGCCATTATGGACAACCAGGTACAGTAATCTCACCAGGTATCTCACTACCAGGTATCTCACTACCAGGTACCTCGCTACTAGTTATCTTACTACCAGTGCCTATTGCTGTGGAAAAGCCTTTTTGAGGTCAAGCACTCAACCGGACCCTAATTTCAAACAGCAGTAAACAAATCTTGACTGCTAACTAATAGACTATTTGTTTTGCTACCATAATTTAGTTCTGTGCAGTTCAGAGTGAAGAGTAGGAAACCACCACAAAAAACTTTACAGTAACATAATAGTAGTACAATAACACTTTATTTATTAAAAATAAAAGTTGATATAGCCAAATTCCAATAAGCACCATCTGGAAGTGCTGGTAAGGTCATGGAAAATGTTTGGAAGGGTCTGGGTTGAGTTGAGTTGAGAATGCTAAGCAATCGACTAAAAATCCCAGTGATGAACTTATGGACTTCAAGTACGTTAACTAATGGGTTCTGGTCTTCTCTTTCCAGGCTTTCCTGGGCAGAAAGGAATTGTTGGACTCGATGGCTTGAAAGGAATGAAGGGATTGGCCGGAATGCCAGGTGACATTTTAGCATTTCTACATACTGTGCTGAGGCCTAAGAAAACTTGTCTCAGAAATTCAGATGTCAAACACATTTACTTCTGTGGAAGACGTCTTTTGGGTGTAATTAAACAATGATATTGTATATAAACGTTAAGCTTGTGAGTTGAATCATGCTTAAGCATTAAGCTTAATATCTGACCACAATTTAGTCAATAAATGAGAGTGTGTGTGTGTGTGTGTGTGTTTATGTTTTCAGGTGTTGACACAGTAGGCCTCCCAGGTCTCCCTGGTCCTAAGGGCCAGAAAGGTGAGGATGGCATCCCCAACATACAAGGAGGCAACCCTGGAGTAGTCGGCCAAAAAGGATTCATTGGAGACCATGGTAGGGGCATCATGGGAAATTGAGTTCATTGTATTGTATTAGGATTTCCTGTTCCGTTGTTAATGTGGAGTGATAATGTGCTCTGCAGGTGATCAAGGGTTCCCTGGCCCTCAGGGTCCACAAGGTCCTCCAGGGTTTGGGGGAACTCCAGAGAGGCCTGGACGGCCTGGGGATGCTGGCACTCTCGGACAAAAAGGACTCCCAGGTAAAACAGGAGTAAAACAAGCTACCGCAATAAACAGTAGTGATTCACTTAGTCACATTTGTGTTACATGCTGTACATATATATATATATATATATATATATATATATATATACATATAGTGTGTGTGTGTGTGTGTGTGTGTGTGTAAATATGTTGCTTTGTAACATCCTTTCCTGACTATTCTCTCTGTTTCTCTTTCTCTCTCTCCCCCCTCTATCTATCTATCTATCTATCTATCTTCATCTCTTTAGGTTTCCCTGGACCCAGAGGAACTCCAGGCATCCCTTCCCCCTTTGGGGGCAAGGGTGAGAGGGGTATAGCCGGCTTGTTTGGTCTGCCTGGTCTGAAGGGCGCTATAGGGGAGAGGGGGAATCGTGGGTACCCTGGACCAGATGGCATCTCTGGACAGAAAGGTAAGATGGAGTCCAGAACAGCCCACTCAATCTATGTCCTGCTGTAGATCCTTGACCGACATGAAGCAGTTACCAAGATGATTTTTGTCAGTCTTTCAGCTTAGGGATAAGGGTAGTATGTACAGTGGGTTTTTATGGGAGGGCGGAGGGGGGCATTGGGAGCAATTCAAGAGTACATGAGTGATTCTTTGGGTTACTCTGGGTGACAGAAGACACAAAAGTGAAAGAGATGTAATCAGATCAGGTCATGTGGAATATTTTTTTGTCTTCTCCATCAGTCTGGGCAAATACACCCGTCATTACTGTCTAATCTCAATCCACATCTGTGACACAAGAAACAAGTGAATGCAGCTCTGTTGTTTGTCAACTGCAGGACACAAGGGAGAAACAGGCATGATGGGACCTCCTGGTAAGGCAGGCCTCAAAGGAGACCGTGGGCCCAGTGGATCAAAAGGACAGACAGGCCAACCAGGTAATGACACCTTGATTCTTGTTACTAGGAAAAGACACTTATATCACTTTGATCATAAACCCTTTGATCCTCTAGTTTTGACTCCATGGAAGTTGAACTTCCAGTCATGTCCAATAACATAGCTGATAAAATGTCAGGTATTTGAAGGATGTGAATGATTTATGTTACATTCATGCATATAGCAAACATTTTCATGTGAAGTGGTACACGTTTGTCAACTAGCAGTTACTTCAGGGTCTTTCTCCCCTACACCACTTTAGTGTTGAGGGCCATGCTCAAGGGCACAGGGGTGAAGCTGGGATTTAACCCTACATTTCTCATGCTAGCCAGGTTGAGATAGAGTTACACTGAATTTATATTTAGGACTTAGCAGAAAATTTTATCCAACGCGACTTACATTTTGTCAGCTACCAGGGCCAGACTATTACAGTACTAGCATGCTAGCCCAGTTCCTAAACCACTACGCCACCACATTATCACATTCATGCATAACATGGAATTGTCCACATATGTGTTGATAGTAAATCTTTAAAACACACAGCTCAGCAGGACCATTGAGTCTCTTCTTCACTGCTCTCCCTGTTCTGCTCCAGGTCTTCCCGGGGCCCAGGGAGCCCAAGGTCCTCTTCCTATCCCGGTTAAAATCCCTGGGGAGAGAGGCCCACCAGGGCCGCCTGGACAGTGGGGACCTCCTGGCACTCCGGGGCCAAACGGTGTCCCAGGAACACCGGGAGATCAAGGTAGGATTGCATTTTTAATGTGTGTGTGTGTGTGTTACAGAGAGGCCGAACGATTATATTTGGGACACCCAATCACCTGTGGCACAGGATATGAATGATAAAGTAAATGACTCTTGCTCTCTCCCATTCAAGGCTTTGTGGGGCCTAAAGGAGATAAAGGAATGCCAGGAATCAGTGGACAGTCGGGAACTCCTGGTTTCCGAGGAGATGAAGGATCAATAGGACACTCTGGTCTTCAAGGCCTGGAAGGTACAATTGAGAGTGTTGTTTGGCTTGTTTGGCACAAAGCAGATTACAGATACGGGATTCTAAGCTAGATTAGTGGATTAGGGGTAGGATTTGGGCATCACAAGCGTGGGCAGCCAGTTAACTATAGCCTCTGGGTCACTAAGAATGATTTAGTAGACTGAAATATTCTCAACTCAGCTCTCATAATGCCCTTTTTCATAATCAGTGAAGCCATGCATAACAAGTACTTAATGAATCAAACTTATTTTTCACATAATAGAATAACATACGCATCATGCACAGAGCGAGAGAATTAGGATTGTTGGAAAATACATTGTACAGTATATTTGGATGAACAGAATGATTGTATTATATTTTAAGAGTGTTTGTCTTTTTCTGTTTCTTTTATTCATTCACTTCTTTACTCACCCTCCACTCAACACACACACACACACACATACACACTCACACACACAATCACCAGGTAATCGTGGCCGTCCTGGAATCCCTGGTCGTCCTGGCATGCCTGGGCGAAGCGTTAACGTGGGCTACCTGCTGGTGAAACACAGCCAGTCTGACCAGACTCCCATGTGCCCTGTGGGCATGTCCAAACTGTGGGATGGCTACAGTCTGCTCTACTTCGAGGGCCAAGAAAAAGCCCACAACCAAGACCTAGGTGAAACCTCTCATCCACTAAAGTTATATCCACTCATCCACTAAATGCTACCACTGATGTTGGTAAAATTGATTGATTGAAATTGAACTGATTTTTAAAATGACTGAATGCGCTCAAAAATTGCACAGATTTTTTTCCCTTCAACTTTTTCCTGTCATTCTGTTTCCCAAACACATCAGGTCTAGCTGGCTCCTGCATCCCACGATTCAACACCATGCCCTTCCTCTACTGTAACCCCAACGATCTCTGCCGCTACGCCGACCGCAACGACAAGTCCTACTGGCTGTCCACCACAGCGCCCATTCCCATGATGCCTGTGGAGGGCGAGGAGATCAAGCAGTACATCAGCCGCTGCTCGGTGTGCGAGGCGCCCTCTGTGGCCATTGCCGTGCACAGCCAAGACGTCACTATCCCACCGTGTCCGCACGGCTGGCGCAGTCTGTGGATCGGATACTCCTTCCTCATGGTGAGACGGGAGTAGAGGGGTCTGGGTGGGAGGGAGCTGGGAGAGTGGTTGTTCTATTGTGGAAAATTCTGGGGCCTACAAATAAATAGTAACAACCACAAAAATTAAATGAAGGAAATGAAAAGTGAAACAAATGGGAAAAATAGAAGTCCACTTTTCGATTAACTCAATTCAAAGTTGGTGTTAAGTCTTCTGAATCCTTTATGTTACCCAACATGCTTTTTATGTGGCCATAGGGAGATTAAATGGTTTACAGCAGCATGGCCAGAGTGCAGATTAGAACTGTTGACATGTCAGATATCAGAGTCTTGCACTAACATGAAAGTCTTGCATCTATTTTTATGCCATCAAACTCTTTACTTCAGTAGTTTTAAATAACCATACAAATCTGTGTTCCTAGTGATCTCTCCTTAACTCCGCTCTTTGAGTCATAGTGTTCAGTTAAAGGCAACTAGAGCTTGGACTTCTTCTTGAGCTTGCCTTCAACTGAACACCATGACTACCACAACCTGGATGAATGAGAATCTTGACAGACTTACAGAGTCTGTGGGAGTCAGTTAAACTGTTTATGTTGTGAAACATGGTGAGCCTGCACACGATTTCTGCTCATAGGAACTAAAGTGCAGCACGTAGCAGTAAAAAGCCTACCTACCTTTACTGCAGCTCTCCTGAGTTGTCTTGAAAGCACTGTTCAGCAGGTGTTGGTTTGAATTTAGCAGGTGTATAGCCTAAAGCATAACTCATTGCTAGCTGGACAACTTGAAAATTGATTCGTTTTTTATTATTATGTCATATTATCATATGTTATTTTATACATATATTTTTATTTATTATCATATTTTTATGTCATATGTTATCTCTTCCTGGACATTTTTAATGCTTTTAACTTAAAGTTTTACTCATCTCTATTGACTCCTCCAATGGGTTATCTGACACAATAAGCAGTGGTTTGCACATCAGTCAAGATGACTCTGTTTTCCCCTCCTCTCACAGCACTCGGGAGCAGGCAAGCAGGGTGGCGGGCAGCTTCTGGTGTCGCCGGGCTCGTGCCTGGAGGACTTCCGCAGCACGCCCTTCATCGAGTGCAACGGCGCCAAGGGCACGTGCCACTACTTCGCCAACAAGTACAGCTTCTGGCTGTCGTCCATGGAGCAGGAGTTCAACAGCTCGCCGGGCAGTGAGACGCTCAAGGCCGGACAGCTGCTCTCGCGTATCAGCCGCTGCCAGGTCTGCATGAAGAACCTGTGAGCAGAACAAACCATCCCAGCAGGGGCTCACGGAACTCTCGGCCCTAACGCAACACACACAGTCACTCACTCACACACACACACACACACGAATGCATACACTCCACGCTTGTGCTGTCCCGCAAACTTTATGTCCCATACCAGGTGCCTTGAAGAACTTCTGCAAGTGTATCAACCACTTTATGCAAGCCAGGCATAGCACTCCACTCCCGAGAATGATGTATGTAAAAAAAAAAATCTCCTTTTGTACTTTATTCTATTAAAAATGGTGCTTCCTCTCTAACTTATTACCTCAGCTATGTATTAAATACTGATCATTTTATAAGTAAGAACAAAAATACAGCTGAACCAAAGATGTCCATGTGTATGCACTGCTTTTCGTGTTGGCTTAGTGAAATTTAGTCAAAGAACCTTTTCACATTCCCGGTTTCCTGCCTTTATTTTTAACACCAAATCCCTGCCATAATTCAAGTGATAGACTGCATTTAGTAGTGTTTGAAATGGGCTAAATGGTTTGAAAGAGAGGCTTGTTCAAGTTCAGTATATGTCACTAAATGTCAGTATATGTCAGCCAGCCCCAGTCACACTAGATGTTACAGCGTGAGTTAAAACTGATAAAGTGATGCTTAAAGTGTACAAAATAGTCTCCGGTGTTCCACTTCTTGCTCTTACACTGAAACCAAGAATGATATAGAGAGAGTGTGTATGTATGTATGTATGTATGTATATACACACACTCTGTACAAAGTTATATGCTCTGTACATATTTTTTGAGTTCTATGCCTTGCCATTGGGACAGCCCTTACAAATGTCTGCACTTACACCCTGTGTCTTGTGTAATGCTAATCCATTCATTAGTGATCTAGTCTGCTACTTATTCACAACCTGACACTATACAGCATTGCTTCTATGTCCGCGTATGAATATAGGTGTTTATCGTTTCTATTGTAATCCACTAGACAGTAGACCTAAACATGTCCAGGCGCTTACTCGTTTTTATAGTTTATTATTTACAGAAATTGCACTGATTCTCTTCTGTTTTTATTATAAGGTCACACCTAGATTTTGGTGTGAGATCAACAGGTAAGCCCTAATCACTGACCACGTTGTCTATGTCCGATTAAAAAAAAAAGTGCCAGCAGGAAAAAAAGCAATTCTGCAGTGAACATTCATTTGTGCCTTCAAGGCTTTCTCGAATGCCTTGCTGAAACTTGTAAACGTCTTGTCAAGAGTTTGTCCAGTGGACTCCATTGCAGAGAATGATGATTGGTCTCCCATAAGATCCATATGAGGACTGAAACCCTAAGACACTGCACCCTAAAATCAATGCACTCTTCAAGACGGCCAGGAGAAGCCATAATCATCCCGTGCATTGAGAGGCATTTTCTTGGGTTCAATTAAGAATATGCAGTGTGCAAGATATTATAAGATCTTGCTCAACACTCTGGTCAGTTGACAGTCTGGTCACTACATTTATGTTAGAGGAGTTCAATCAGGTGAATCCACAAGTGCCCATAAGGATAATGCCATAAGACTCAATGTTTTTTTCAATGATTTGTTTCCATTTGTAAATTAAATTTTTTTAATGGCACATATCTCTTAGCTGTTACTGTGGTTGGTGTAATGTAATGATGTTTGATATATCTGAGTGCTCACTTATGAATATGTCAAATGTTATTGTACTTGAATAACAAAATACATGCTTTTTTGTTTGTTAGGCTGTGTCCTTGTTTCTTTCTTTAGATCTCTAGACTGAGGCCGAATTCCTTTTGTGCTCAGCTAGTTCATTTTTATCCAATGACCGAATCATAGTTTGTATGTCCTCAAGGAACTGGACGTGTTTATTCAGGTTTGTAGCATACAGAAAGAAACCTAGAAACCTCATCCCTGCACAACTAGACATCCCTGACAACACAAGCACACAATCCCAATGCTTTCTACTAGTGATGTCAAAGTCCAATACATCAGAGGGCCAAAAAAACAGATTTTCCTACAAGCCGAGGGCCTGACTGATTCAATGTTTATTAAAACATCTTAAAATGATTGCATATAACCTATTGAACCAAGACCTAACACAGTGTACCGTATATTATTTAATGATTAGCCTAAATGAACGATCCAATATTTTTTATGGCTCTTTCAGTAATGTCAAGTGAAAACAGGCTCACAGACAAAAACTATCACAGGGCCGGTTCCAATACTAATCAAATATCATCCTGCGGGCCGTAGATAATTCCTTTGCGGGCCAGATCCGGCCCACGGGCCTTGACTTTGACATATGTGCCTTATACGGTCCCTTGCATGTGTAGGTGCCCAGGCTACCGCCGTCAGGTTCATCATTCAAGCCCTCACTAATTCATACACCCATGGTAATGTTTCCCCGGGCCAGTTTGTTTACTGCAGCGTAAGACAACACAAGTGTCCAAGTACTTAAATTTCAGCAAGCCATTAAACCTGTTCAAGTATAGTGCAATACATCCGTTGTGACCTGACACAGAGCTTCCATATAAGAAAAGTACAGTTAATTAATAATTATATCAAATGTAAATAATAACAATAGAGATATTTATTCTCATATAATTTGGTGAGAAAATATAATGCGGTTTTAAATAAGCAATTTATTGCAAAACATTACATAGATTGATAAAAAAAATGGATTAGCCATTTTAAAAATTACATTTTTTATTTTCACGTTTCAAGATTGCTCTTAACACTGATTGTTTCCATTAAAAAAAAAACTTAGGAAAAAGAATGCTTTCAGTGTAATTTCAGAAGCAGCAAACTGCCACTGCCCTTTAAGTGCTTCTCAGGCCTTCAACATTCATCATGACTTGCAGCCCAGGTCACTGAACAACACTGCCCACCTTTCCCATTAAAGACACACACACACACACAATACTGTATTATTTTGTAAGGCAAAAATCAACCTTATTAATGTGCATATTTTACTTTACCTCTCTTACACAGACCTGTAAACACAGGGTTTGCTGTTGATTGTTTTAGAAGCCTTTGAATGCAAATCAGTCTTGTTTACGGGGGACCACCTCCAACTGCTGTCCTGAGTCTTCTGTGTTGACTCAGCCAGACCCATTTTATTGCAGTGCCCCAAAACAAGCTGGTCTTTGGACTAAGAGCCAGCTGGTGGCTTCAGCGTCCTCTCAGCGCTGGATGGGTGGCCCGACTCGACAGGGCTCGTCTTCCGCTCTTCCCATCATGCACAGCAGCTGCCCTTGGATGCCTTGGCAACCCGACAGTCTTCCAGGTCCACGGTGGAAGGCTCGCCCTGGCTCCTCTTCTTCAGGATCGAGGGCAGCACCATGTCAAAAATGGTCTCAAAGAGCTTGTCCACGTTGTAGCCCGTCTTGGCACTGGTCTCGAAGCACAGGCACTCTGCCGGTGGGCAGTCCTGGCCCTCCAGGCCCTTGTAGCGGAGCACTCGTGCGTACAGCGCCAGCGCGTCCTCCTGGCTCACCTGCTTCTGCACCAGGGAGCCTCCTCCGCTACCAACCCCACTACCACCACCACCACCACCACCACCACCACCACCACCATCAGGCTGGTGTTCAGTCCCCAGACGCTCTTGCTCTCCTGGGACCTCTTCAGGTTCCCTTCCCCCCAGGGTACCAGAGTCTGTCAGGTCGGCCTTGTTGCCCACGATGGCGTAGATGCAGTCGGCACTGGCTGTATCGGTGAGCGACAGGAAACGGTCCTCCAGCTCAGCGATGCTCTGCCAGTTGGTGACGTCGTACGTGAGGATGACAGCCGAGGCGCCCCGGCAGTACATGGAGCCCAGGCCGTGGAACTGCTCCCGTCCTGTAGGGGGGGGACAGAGAGGGCATTAAAAATGTATTAGTAAAGTATCCTATTTTTTATTTTTTCATCAATTTGTCCAGTTTGGTCACTGAACATGCCAATTTCCCTAACCCACACAGCACAGGAAAAAGATAATAAAAAGCACACATTAAGTAATGTTGCCTATGCTTGGTAACAGACAAATGTCTGGCTAAAAATAGAGGTGGCTTTTTCATGGACTCAGTTACACTTCCTCCACCACGAACAAAAGGAAAAACGGGGCCCACTTTAAAATCTGCTCAAAAGCACATTTTAAAAACACGTACAAAAAATACATAAAGACACGAAATAGCATAACTTCCCAAATACCCAGAAGTAATGAAGCACAGCAACACTCACACACATACATATACAGAAACTGAACACATTTTCGTGAAACCACTGTCCAAATCTACACTCATCATCCAGTGCAAAGGTAAATAAAGCTTGTAAACTGTAAGCATGGTGCCTAGAGGGCCAACAGAGACACACCCCTTAACCCCCCCCCTCCCCCCCCCCCCCCCCCCCGATTCAGACCTTCACACATGACTACCTAATGGAAATTTCTAGAGTTACACACTTATGACATCATAAAAACACACACCTAGTTAAAACATGCTATGTTTTAGCTGGGGCCTACTGCAATAACGCCCCTACACCAACACCCACAAACACATCCACAGGTGGACACAGCAATAGCCACAGAGTTTGTGGTGCTGAATACAGGAGGCCCATTGTTAAGGGCAAGTATGCAAGCTGTGGGTTTGGCCACACCACTGTCCGGTCTGAGGGCCTTTGTGCCAGTGGTGCACGTGTGAGGAGAGAGCTTTGTTCCTAAGACGACACCACCCACCTCAGCCTCAAAACATGTCCGCACGAGACTCTCGACTGAACTCTACCTCAAACAATCTGAGAAACAACAAGGCTGTCTGGAAGGGTTTAAAAGAGTTTTTTTTTTTTTAACAGAGAGAGCACTTTGCATTGTAATACAAGGAAAGGGGAATCAAAGGAAGGAGGGGTTTCACAGCCATGGTCCCAGGATCAGACAGCCTCCTTGTTTGAGTCTGTATTTTGGCATCTTTTCTTTTCTTTGTGTGTGTGTGTGTGTGTGTGCGCGCATGCAGCATGACCGCCCATTCAAACTGAGCACTGTCTGGGTCAAAGTGTAGCCTAGCTTTAGAGGCAGATAAAGATGAGTGGTGGTTAGCCAGTGGAAGAACACTGCTATACAGGCACTTTTTGCTGTGCAAAAACAGTTCTCTTCTACTCTCAACACAGGACAAATTGAGGTGAATGATCAAGTGCACCCATTCCCAAACACCCAAACTCTCCAGCCCCCCCGCCCCCTCACACACACACACACACACACACACACACACTTCAACAGAAGTAGCCACAGTCTGGCTGCCGTTTCCTCCACACTCATGTGCTCAGGCTGTCGTAAGGCTGCGACTTGTGACCAGGTGATGCTGACAGACACAATTGCAGCTACTGGGGGAAGGAAATCTATCAATTCCAGAGGAAGTGATGATGTAGTGGGGAAAAAACAATCTGTGCCTCGTGAAACTAGGGCACGCCAAAAGCATGACCAAAGGTCTGATGCGCAAGAAGGCCGATACGTGCTCCATGTTAGGCCCATGCTAATAGTGCAAGTCACAGGGTCTTCAGGAGAAGATTCACTATCCACCTTCGCCTAGCCTATGTCTTTTTTTTTTGGACCAAAAACGATCTCATTTAGAAACCAATGTTTGTGTGAATTTAGTACCCTTTTTCTATTAATAAGTACTGCTGTCAAATTCCAAGAGTAATGATCAAATGACAGTAAACTGGCAATACGCTTACAGTTCTCCAGTGACAATGACACAATCACTCGTATCCCTGTTCAAACTCATGCCTGAGCCGTTCAGAGCTTGTGCTGACACGTGCCTCTCTATTCCGTTTTTACTTCAGGAGAATGGAAACCAAGTTACTCTCCATGTGGTTTTTCAGATTGCATCACCATCAGTGGCCATGTTGCTAATATGTGGACTACACTGCCCCTCCAGACACAGTGCACAACACAGTGGTCATTTAAAGAAGACAACTTTCCCAGACTGATCCTAGTCGCGAACCTATACGTCACCCTCAACAGACCAAATCACCCTTCACCTGTCAGGCTTGCTGGGATGCTGGGATGTCTAGCTTAATTCATATGAGACAGTCTGCCTTTCCTTTCACCCAGCAGAGCTCAGAGTCAAATTAGGCCACTCTCCACAATGAGAGTAGCAAAGGTAGAACCTATAAAGACAACAGTCCTTTCTTGGTAGAGTACAGAGGCAGAAACAGGACTGAATATGTCAAATGCATACCTGTTTCGTAGACAGATAAACTATTTTATACATCATATTTATATGATTAAATGTGCAACATTAGTCGAGTCACAACAAATTCCTTTCCTTAGAAATCTAGGCCTTTGGCTGAGTTTGTTCCAGATTTGTTTAAAAACCTAAATTCCATAGCTCCAGCCAACGAACAAAGAGGAACAGAAGAGTTTTATCTGTCCAAATAAAATTCAGTCTAAAGTCCAAAGTTTCTCCACTTTGGTGAAACCTCAGTTCTCATGCTCTCATTTGGGCTGGGCCAACACACTGCATCACACCCAGCCCCTATCTTACCCTTGTGACCCCTTCCAGCTGGAACCAGAGAGAAGAGACAGACCTGGGTGACTCAAGGTGGCTTCGCTATTTTTTGAACTCCCTTTATGCAAATAAACAGACAAGGGGTGATTTAATCAGGCAGACGTGCAAAGCCACATATCCAATTCTCTACTCTCGCTTGGGCTATTGGGCAAGAGAATTGAAGAACTGCTGTGGTAGCCTCTCTCATTACAGGCAAAATTGAAAGTATTGGAAAGTCATCGTTACAATACAATTTTACCAAAATGCGAACACTTGGCCTTATGTGTCCCTTAAGAGTGATCAGAGCACATTATGGGGCCTTACTAAGTTGGCATAGGGTATTATAACAAAACATGCTAGACATGTCAGTGTTTGCCAGTTGAAAGCTAAGAATACTGTTGATCATCTCCGGAAGCTACCAATAAAGATCCAGTTTTCAGCATCTTTATTCACTGCAAGTAAATGTAAGCGACTTAATGAGAGATGATTTTAGTCTGAAATAATTAGTCACAGCTCTCCAATAACTATTAACAACTTGTGTTTAGTGTGTGTACATGTTTACACACAACTGTGTGACCTACAATATGCCAGTTCTCAGGTGAGCAAAAAAAAAAAAAAAGACTCCAGTTAATGTTTGCCCAGGTTCAATGTTCTGCTGCTGGCTTTTCATACACAAAGCAGAATCAGGTCAGTTGGCTGTGGGACTAGCCCTGAGGGAGGAATCTAGATCACGCTTATAGTTGCTGACGATCACACAGCACAAGGAAAATAAAAACAAATTGATGTCTGAAAGGTTATGTCTCTGGGGGAAAAAAGATTTGCCAGCAGTTTTTTTCCTGTAAACAAGAGAGTGTGACAGTGACAACCCAAAGTTGAAATGTCTGTCTTGAAGCAGAGGCTTGACTGGTTGACTATTTGAAACACAGTTTTCCACACAATGAGTCAATGTGATTATTTACAATGACCATAACCTCTCAAGCTGTTATTGCATCACACAAAAGCAGCTCAAAGATCTAGGTACCAACTTTCCCTTGTCTATTGTAATCTAGAATCTGTATTCAACATATTACGAATAATCTTGGAATGCAGCTGGCCTAACGAGCTAGTTTTTTATTTTGTAGGGTTAATTAAGTTCAGTTGTCTCCACTGAATTTAACTGAAGGCTATAGATCTAATGATAAACAGGTCAATTCTTAGAGCATTCAAGGACACCCATCCGACCCGTTTAAGTTATGTTTTTGACATTCCACGGATGAGTGTCTAGCGTTAGGGTAAAATCTTGTTCCAGAGTTGAGAGCAAGTCACGAGGCCCATAAGAAATCTGCTCAACAGGTAGGCTAATCACAACAAAGCACATAGCATAGAACTTAGAACCAACATAATGTAAGACATTGACCAAGTCTACAAGTTTAATTAATTTAAGTTAATTAAAGTTTACCAGCGGTATCCCAGATAGAGATGTTGTAGGGTCCCCATTGTTTCAAGAAGAAGGCTCCGCCAACGGTGCTGATAGTGTCTTTAAATTTTCTCTCTGTGTACCGATGAAGCAGTGAGGTTTTACCAACGTTCATGTCACCAAGTATCACGACTTTTACGTCGGGTTTTCTCATCTTTGCTAGCTCAGGCATGGTCTTTGGCACGGCCTGCTGTTCAGCAGCGACAGGTCAACAGACTGAAGACTATGCGTAAGTCTCATTTAAAAACAGCTTGATCCACGAAGGAGAATCGAACTTTTTCAACGACTCATTTAAACACATGACTGGAGCTCTGTTCTCACAAATCTGACAATACTAAGCTATGCTGTCAACTTTTTGGCTTCGTAACATAACTATCAGAAAGATTTTTGACTAATTAGTGATCAACACTAGCACACAGGATTGTGGTCAGTGGTCAGTCCTCTGTCTTTACGGCCGCTACCCTTGAGCTTGCACGGCGTGACGAAACAGGAACTTGTTTTCGAAGGAGGGGCCAAAACAAATCACCTGTGAGCTACTCCAAACTTTAGTTAGTTTTGCACATTTATAACTTACAATGAGAAAGGATGAAATATGTTATTGCCACAGATTCATTTAGTTACGTAGCCAAATAACACATTAACAACTGAGACAATCCAATTGTTTAGTGTTGCGTGGAAGTTGGTTAAATATTGTTTTTAGTAGCGTAGTACATATTTGGGATTGTAGAAGACGAGTTCTTGACTGGACAACATTTACAAGTCACTAGCTCCGTCACACTCTCTGATTGGCTGTTTCACGCTCATAGCATTGGATAAATTTCTCAGTTGAAGGGTTAGCTTGCTACCTCACCCATGATATACTTAAGGCGTGCATTCGCTTTGCTCGATGGTGTTTCTAGCCGCCCTCGTTTTCTAGGTACGAACATACGGTCAAGACCCTTGGTGTCATCCCTATAATTTACCCGCAAGCTCAAAACAGGCAGCAGGAGATGCATTATGGAGTGTCACTCATCTGCATCGTTACTGTAGCCATAGCTGTGGATATAAAATTGCTCTATTGGGGCGATGAAGGTATGACAGTCGGCCAGAAGTGAAAAAGCTGAACATAAAAGTGCTCTGTGTTCTTGTGTACATTTTTTGTCAGACATAGCCAGATATTACTGTTTCAGACTTTAGCTTAACACTATATTTCCATTTCAGATTTGATGATAACGTTAATCAGTGCAGCCATCTTAGGCTGCTTGAGCATTTGACGGATAAGGTTTGATTGTTTTATGCATATATGTACATAAAGCCTATGCCAGTAAAGCCAGATTAATCTTCAGCGGACATGTTTTCGTACGGTGACGAAGTGCACCATGTTGGTGACGTTTTTAAGGACCCCGTGGTAGAGTTTATAGCAGGGTAGCAAGCGAGCTCGTATATCACTGCAAATGTGTGGCGTTTGCCTCTAATGCGAATATAAATGGGCATGCATGCTTTCACTGCGAATGCGGACACTGTAAATGCACAGCTATGAGCAGTGTACATTTGATGAAGGGTCAGATTAGGGTTTTTTGTTCGCAACGGGATTTATCTTCAGCTAACTAGCAAGTGTTTGCTAGCTTGTGTTGATGCAATGAATTGCAAAAAGCTTTGGTAAGGATTTGTTTTAGCTTTTCGTCGTAGTCGTGGAATACCAGTTGCAGGTTCAAAACAATTTTGGAACTGTGAGAGGTACACCATGCTGGTGAATCCAACGCGGGGATTTCTGTGGTCGGATTCTGAGACTAGAGCATTGCTAAATATTTGGGGGGAACAGGACGTGCAGACTGCGCTGGATGGCAACTTCAGAAACAGTCATGTTTACCGAGACGTGGCGAGCCGTCTCGGGGACATGGGCTATGATAGGACCCCGGATCAGTGCAGGATACGGGTGAAGAGCCTGAAAAGGCAATACTATCAGGCAAAGGATGCTTTCAAGAAAAACAACGGACAGTACCGCAAGCTGTGCAAATTCTTCGAGGAGATGGAACGGATATTAGGTAGTCGTCCCACAGTGGACCCGCAGGACATGATTGACAGCGTTGCCGTTGGAGACGAATTGATGGACGGCACAGAAGAGGAGGGTGAAGGAACTGAGCAGTCGTCGGATTCCTACATGCCCAGCATAACTGAGTATGCAGACCATCCCGTGAAGATTGAGTACCCATCTTACCCCATACCCGTGACAGTGGGAAGTAAGTTCATCAATACTAGAACGGTTTTCATTTATTGTCATCGTTTTAAGGTTACTGTGGATGAAAGCCTTTCAATATTTGAGTTTAACAAAAACAACTTTCCAGAAGAGCCATTCCTGATGGTGCAGGGTTTTTTTTTATGAAGACCCTGTGTCAAATGTGCTGGGTTCTACATTTTCTCTTTGGCTGTGTTTATGCCTCTCTGGGAAATTGAATTTGTTTTTGAGTCATACAGATGAAGTTTAAAATGTTAAAGATTAATGAGTGACTGTATAGAACAAAACAATGTGTGATTAGTGACTGTAATCGATTCAAACGTCTCACCACCGCCCTGTAATTTCTCCAATGCTGAAGGTGTTCCAGTCAAACCCATCAACTCCCAAGCCAGACCTGCTCCATCCACGTCCTCCCCTTGCCGGCCCTCTCGTCGGGGCAGGAAGCGGTTGTCTGGCCTGCCTCTGGACAAGCTTCTGGAACGATTCCTGGAACAGAGTGCTGATGCCGAGGACCACTTCTACAAGATGGAGGAGCAGCGACTGCAACATGAGGAGCGGCGCCGTGAGGCTGAGCATGCCCGTGAGCTGCACATGCTCCACGTGCTCAGCCAGATATTCAGTGGTATAGCCGGGGGCAGAGGTGGTGTGCCATCTGCTGTAGCAGCAGCAGCAGCTGCAGCAGCAGCAGCAGCCAATGCCTCAGCAACCCCAATGCAGTCTGTGCCATCCCCTGCACCCACGTCCGTTCATGTGGCCCCCGCCTCATCCTCATGGACCCAGGTCCGCTCCCAGCATCCTCGGCAGCAGCCACATCAGCAACATCAGCGTGGAGCGTTGTCCCCACTGGGACACCACCTACCAGACCGTGGCCTAGAGTCTGTCCCAGGTCTGCTGCAAGGGGTTTTAAATCCTTCATCATCAACCCTTCTCTCTCTTTCTCTCTCTGTCTTTCTCTTGCCCAATATATGGGATTGGATGAGCTGACCCAACCTGTGGATATTAATGGCAGCTCCATCCTACCCGTTGGTTGGACATCAGTCAGGCCTTCTTTTGGGGCAAATTGTGCGGTACAGCCAGCAATCTACACCAGTAGAATTGTCAGAAATATGGTCACTCTGATTGGCTCAGCATGCTGTCCCAATGCTAAGAAGTATAGTGTTTTCATCTTTTTGATGACTGGATCTAATACGCTAGTTTTACCCTTTTCTTTTATCTCTTCTCCTCCATTCTCATGGTCATGGGCGTAGGTTTGCATAGGGACCATCGGGACAAGTCACAACCAATATTTTGGAACAACAAAATAGTCCCTACCAATATTTCGCATTTTATTTTATATGTCAATATGAATTTATTAACATATTTATTTGCGGACGCAGTTGAATAAGTTGCAGACAGTAGGTTTTGTTCCTTTGACGTGCTAGCAATCCATTTTCCAGAGCTTCAGCATCGAACTTATCCATACTGTGATTTGATTGGCTTGAACGCGCCTGCAGGTTCACGTTCCACTCACAAGGACAAAGCCTGCATTAATCGTTAAAAGTTGTCTACAAGAGTTGAGCGCAGGTTCGTTTTGTGCTGATAACGTTATCTGTGATAACCTATATGTCCTCAGACAAGTGTTAAACTTATCCTGGTTATTCAAACTCTCTGTGTTCTGCTTTCTAAAGATATAGCCTAGAGAATGCCACCAAAAAAGATATACGGACCTATTTCAACACAGAGAGAGTAAGTAGTGCATAGAATTGGTTTAGCAAGTGTTATCACCCGTCTTCCTACTGTGATAAATCGTTGTGTGTGTGTTGGATGATGATAGCAATCAGGTTGATGACTGGGTTGATGACAGGGGGTCATATTCATGTAGTTGAAGCAAAATGCTAACCATATGCCGTAATGCATTTTGTAGGCTAATTATGTAGCAAGTAGAAAAGCACAGGCAGGTGCGTTTTGCTATATTCTCAGAAAAGTGATAAACTTATCATTACATGGGTACTGAAAATCATTTTGGCCGATTTTCTTCCTTGTTGTTAGCCTACAGTGCCACGCAAATAGAAAAAAAGATTTACTGTTTTAGCACCCAGGTGTACAGCCCTTCCTACTGTGAGGTGTTGCAGCTTACATGCTAAACCAACCCTGAGAGATGATGATGTTCAATCAGGTAGGTGACGAATATAATGTTAACCATCTCCGGTATAAATTTGTAGGATTAGGCTAATTGGTGTTATTAGTGTAGTCTATAGTCTGCAGTTAATAGTAGCCTATTCTGTAGACTATTATTAAAAGTTAAAGCTAACTTTACATAACATAACATAATACAGATTCAAAATTATTGAATAATTTATCTGTGAGGAAGGGTTTTTTTTTGGTGTGTGTGTGTGTGTGGGGGGGGGTGTTATTGTCCCTACCAAAGCTGAGACCAAACCTACGCCCTTGCTCATGGTATGTTGGCACTGCAGTGTTTTATGTTTTGAACTCATAGATTGTATTGCACAGACACCCTACATGCTAACTACATGCTAATTGGTGGTGGGTTGACTTTGCAGTATGCATAGTGAAACCTGTATCCGCTTTACAAAGGCAAAGTCAGGTGACTCATTGGTCAGTCAACGGTAGGTACTATAACTTACAACTTGCATTGAATGCGGTTACTTGCATGTATGCAGTTACTTGCATTGAATGCAGTTGCTTACTAACCCTTGGGCCAATGAATTGCTTGGCCTAATGCTGTTTTAGTGGGCATTAGATTGGAGATAGAATTGAATTGCTTGTGTTGATGTATCCAAAGTTTTATAGATTGTGAAGATGCAATATTGTTAGAGGTTGATTATTAAGTAAGCCAAGTTTTCGCTTAACTTGGCATCATCTAGGCTACTGTCACCCCCTTCCCAGTAGTGTGACTGTAGCCATAATTAGTCGATTTTATACTGTACATTTTCATCAAAGAGTTGTTTGTTTGAGCGTGACACACCCATCTTTCTTGTGCTCTGTTTACAGTTATAGAGCGCTCCTTTTCCCTGGGCAGCTCTGGACAGAGCATGGAGAACACCCTTCAGCTGGTGAAGAAAATCCTCCCCCCTCTGACGTCCAAGAAGCACAAGGGTCAGGATGGACGCATCGGCATCATAGGAGGTTGCCAGGAGTAAGTTTAGTAAAGAGAACACGTTTCAAAGTGCTCTGCTGATATCCATTCGGCAGCCAAAAGTTAGCATCTGCCCCATAGCTATGTTTTATTAAAAGGGAAAAAGGTATTGACGGACAAGCTCAGTAATTTCTGAAAGGAATTTTTGTTGTGGCGAGTTCTTCTTTAAGCATTTATTTGTCAGAGACACAGTAAAGCAATTAGAGCACTATGTATGAACATGGCTTTCTTTTTGAGTTTGATATAAATAAGCTATTACTGCATTAATGTTGATGGTCATTGGAAAGACGATATACACATCTGTTGTTCTCACAGGCTGTGTTTACAGTGCGTGTGTTTGGGCTAGTATGGGGTTTAGATATAAAGTCTTGTCTCTAATGATGGGTGATATCCTCGTTACAATTTGGAAAACCTTAATGCTATTGTTTTATAGTTTAAAATATCCAAAAACGACTGCGGTTAATGCCTAAGCTCTTTGTTCGGAGCATGAGCATGTTACAGCAGACCCCAAAGTCATTTGCCTAGCTATCCAAAGCACTTAGCCCATCATTCAAAAGTGAAAATTCAGTTTTGTTCAAGCTTTGTCTAGAGTACTTCCAGCATTTTTAAGGCAAACATCAATGTATTTTGCCTAACTATGAATTAAGTATTATCTATTATACATTCAAATCAGGCAACATTTTCTTAACAGTATTTCTGTGTGTGTGCCTTTTTTCCTTTCTTTATTCCTATTTTTTGTAGATACACTGGTGCACCTTACTTTGCAGCCATCTCTGCACTTAAAGTAGTAAGTATTCCTGAAATGAATGGGTAATGGTCACATTATAGGAGACAGCAAAGCTATTGTTGTGTATCTGATGCTGGAACACGTTCCTTTCTCTTCTGTCTTGTCAGGGAGCTGATCTTTCTCATGTCTTCTGCACCAAAGACGCCGCCACTGTCATCAAATCCTACAGCCCCGAGCTCATAGTTCATCCTGTGCTGTAAGTCTCCCTCTCCCCTCCATCCATGTGTGTGTGTGTGTGTGTGTGCATTGCACTGAAGTTGTCAAACTAATCTATAACCTCCATTGGCCCATGTATAAGAGTCCAGATAAACTGGTTTAGGCATAGAGGACAGGCTTGGCTGCATGGATTAACAGTCTGGAAAGAGAGAGAGGGAAAAAAAACAGTTAATCCTCTTGTGTTTCCAGTGTTTTGGTGAGCGTGAGGGGAGGGTCAGGGGGGGAGGGGTTTAAATTGATTGGAAATGAGGGCGGCTGCTAATGTTGTTACTCTGTGTGTTTGTTTTTTTGTGGCGGGGGTGTGTAGGGACAGCCCCAACGCGGTGGAGGAGATTGAGAAATGGTTGCCACGGCTACACAGCCTGGTGGTGGGACCTGGACTAGGTAGAGAGGAACTTCTGCAAAAGACGGCAAAGGTGACATTTCACTTTACACACACACACACAGTTTAAGTTGAATACATCATAATTTTAAGCAACATTATAGACATTTTTATAGAAATTATAGACATTTGTTAAGACAGTTGTTTATCAGTTCACTATGTGTCATTTAATGTGCTCATGTCATTTTCCAACAGGATGTCATAGAAAAATCCAAGGCTAGAGACATTCCCATAGTCATTGATGCAGTGAGTACCAAATTCTCTTTTAACTAAGCAATGGTGCATTGTTTGCAGTGGTAAATGGAGCCCATTTATCTGATTGTGTGTGTGTGTGCCACAGGATGGACTTTGGTTGGTGGCAAAGCAGCCATCTGTCATCCAAGGCTACCCAAAAGCCATTCTCACCCCTAACTTTATGGAATTCAGCCGACTCTATGAGGCCGTGGTAAGAAACATACTAGAAACGTGTGTTTTTACTATACAGGTTAGTATAGGTTAGGTTTAGATGTCATAAACTGCACACAAAGCATTCATGACCATTTCATAACACAATAAACTACATTCATATGCAACCTTTCATAAGTGTGGAAAACAGAATGACGTTAACTTGTCAAAATAAAAGTCTATTCTGTGATGAACTTGCCTGCTCCCTCAGGTGTGACATGATCAGGTAACAAGTTTGGAACTATAACGGCAATTCTGCTTTGAGATTGTTAGACTTTTATTTTGATAAGTTATCGTCATTCAGTCGTACTCATTTATGAAAGGTTGGGTGTCAATGTTGCATCCTGTTTTATGAAATGGTCATGAATACTTTCTATGCAATTTATGACAATGGTTATGAATGTGTTATGTTCTAACCCGTAAAGTGTTACTGTTTTTTTTTTTTTTCCTCCCCAATCATCTTAGTCAAACTAAGTTATGAGTAACAAATTTTGTGTGTGTGGTGTGTGATCAGAACCAGGAGCCTCTGGACAGCACTGACCATCACCGCAACGCCCAGCAGCTCAGCACTGCCATGGGCAACCTTACCGTGGTGCTGAAGGGGCAGGAGGATCTCATCACCGACGGCAACATGGGTGAGTGACAGCACCACCTGATTGGGCCACTGGTTAGTGTCACTGGAGATGATGCTTTGCAAAATATCTCGCTTTTATAATTACTACAGCTAGCCTAAAGCTTTTCCATGGTGAATTTCCAGCAAGTAGCAAGTAGTGATCAGTCTAAGGCATAAATAACAAACATAGACGCGCTCTGACTCCGAAAAGTCTCAATATCTACTTTGGCTGTTCATCAGGGGAAAGAAACTGCAGTCACTAGCTTTTTTCTCAAGGTATGAAAAGTGTTTATTGCACCATGCCCATTATACAAACATGTTTTGGCATCTAGCTGTCCTCAGTGTGAGAAGAAGCTAGTGAGTGCAGTCTAAGGCATGGAATTTATTTAGTTGTCTTTCGCAATAACTCCACAGATCAATATCATGTAATACAAGCCCAGCGAATCGAAAAGGCAAATGTCACACTGACATGGTCTAATAAGGAAGGCAACTTGAGCTTCTTTGTCAGCATATGTAAATGTGTCCGTTTCCATTCATCCAGATGCAGTGGCAACATAATTGTTCTCAAATTAATTCACAGGAACTTCCGTTTCCATATATTTCTATTTTGGAAACACAAAATACGGTTTATTAATGTGTAGTGCCTCCAGGGTTGTTACTGTTTGAGAATGCATTACTGTAGATGCCACTGTACAGACAAAAAACATACCAATAAACGAAGCGTACTCAAATGTGCAACAAGACACTCAATAGTACAGTGCTTATAACCCATTAACGACCCGAGGTGAAAGTGGTATCACGGAACATACATTTCAATTTTAGAAACACAAAAATTAAAGTTGTACAGAAAAAAAAACAAACATACCAATAATCAAAACATACTCAAATGTGCAACAAGACACTCAATATTACAGTGCTTATGACCCATTAACGGCAGGTTAAAGTGCTATCTCTGAAGACTGACTTGTGTCCCCTCTGTGCTCCAGTGCTGACGTGCTCTCAGGAGGGCAG
>JAGFZM010001312.1:198141-243823 GCA_017657215.1 Limnothrissa miodon
GGTCTGTGGGTGTGGGTTCCGGTCTGCCTGTGTGTGTGTGTGACTTGCTCACACGTGTGTTTTTGTAACCAGATTAAGTCTGATAAAGTTTATCAAGTCTGTAAGGAGACATGAGGGAAATAAACTGAACTGCAAGGGTGAACGTGTACCCAGACAAGGGCAACAGTGTGGAACTCAAACATCCTGCTCCATGCGCAGCTCAACCTTGTTTGTGCTGTTAAATAGCCCTCATGTTGTGATGGAGTATCATTTACAGTGTTGAGCACTGTTTAGACAAAATGGTGGAACAGGCCCAGTAGTTCTGTGCTAAAGGGCATTGAACATAAACAAGCCAGCACATAGTGCTTAACTAATGAATACATGTAACAGTGACATTCATCCTCATAGACATTTATTCTCTCCGTATACTAATCATCAGGCATGGTAATCCTCTTTGGTGCCCCTTTTGGAAATGATGTTTTGGAAATTATAACCGCAATCAGCCTTGGGAGAATACACCATGTTTGAGCATGGGATTCAGCCTTATTATTCACATGAGGGTTGTCCCAATTTGCTCTGTGAGGTATGAGCTAGGGCCAAGGGCAAGGGCTACCTGCATACTGTGCTGCTACGTACTACACTTACTGCGTACTATACGTACTATGTACTACATTGATGTCTGCCTTGTGTCTTCCTCTGCAGCGTGAACCCATCTCTGGTGGCAGCCTTCGGCGCCACCTCCCTGACCAGGCAGTGCAACAGGCAGGCCTTCCACAAGCACGGCCGCTCCACCACCACCACCGACATGATCCAGGAGATCAGCAGCGCCTTCAAGAAGCTATTCGAGAGCTGAGACACAACTAGAGCGAGCTCTTGTCACTCTTGCCCTGAAAAACAAACAAAAAAAACATTGTGTATCAACTCCCAATTTGCTTGTTGATTTAATCTAATTTACACTGCGAGAAAGAAACCTGATGAGCTGCATTCTCAAAATGGCAACAAGTTTTGTCCCGAACACATTTGTTTCTTGTTTAACTACTTTTCAGTCATCTTCCATAAAGCCTGAAGCACTGTTACTAAGGATTTTTACCATTTGTTGGTAAACATATTTTAGTAAACAAAGTAGTTGGTATCGTCAGCCAGAATTGGAATATTTTCCAGTCATATTTTCCAAGGTAGGATTTTCCCCTTTTCGGTTTTTCATTATTGGTAATTCCTGTGAAAATATTACTTCTGTCATTATAACATACACTGGACTGAAAAGACACACTGGCTTAGTTTTGTTGTTTTAAACTCAAAAAGTGCCTCTATAGTCTTCTAACCGTTCTGTACCAGCAAGCCATGAGTTTCCCCATTTAACTTGTAGTCGTTTCAAGGTTGACTGAGCAGTTGTGTAAACTTTTGATTTCCCTCTTCAAAAAAAGGCTGAAAAAAATGCTGCTTGGCAGCTACCTCCGACTAGAAAATGGCAATTAATCCACCCCATCAAAAACACTACTCTTTAGAAAAAGTTCTTCAGGAAAACAAGATGGTGTAGCCACTTAGATTTTGTAGTGTTTTAAAGATGTAGATTGATGATGTAAGTGGTTGTTAGCCTCTGCAGTGTTCAGAGACTCGGCTGACTCATCCGTCTTCCTTCCTAATCAAGTAGTAGCCTATGACGCTAGCCATTGAGTGGGACATAGTCCATGCTTTTCTTCACAATGCTCTCGTCTTTTTGACAATCACTTTCTCAGACTAAAATCCAACACATACTTGGTGTTCTTTCAATGAAAAACAATAAACAGAAACCTTCAGAGCTTTTGTAAATCAAAGTTAAATGTGTTTTCTAGTTGAATGTGGAATGTATGGAGATTTACAGACATGGAGATATACGGACGTTTATAGTGAGGTTATTATGTCCAGATGTGATCTGATTGTATCCACATAAAAGCCAAATAACGCCAAAAGCCAATGGCTAGTTTAGTTTTGAAACTAAAAATAATTTAGTTTTGCCTGTGTTCCCTCAAAGACACACTTCATATTAGTCATTCAGAAGAAAGAAGATCTGGTGAATTAAAACTTTGGGAACATTGCTTTGTAAACATGGCCAGCAGAGGTCTCTGTGGTATAGAAGGAGAGTCTGACAGGACCATCTGGGGCTTGGGGTGGACTATTGCTGGCAATCCTTGTCTATTACAGGTGTCATCAGCCTGGCAAGATTAACTAAACAGCTCATTAGCACCTGTGTTGTGTGCACTGATCAGAATTTGATTACATGAGGCACTAAACTTTAAAAGTGCAGTGGTTTACTTAGAAAAATAGTGTTTTGCTTTAAATGTTAGTGGTTTTACACAGATTGTAAACACTTATAACACTCTTTAGACCAGGGGTTTCAAACTTTTTCCTCTACTTCAACAAAACTCAACGTGGCCAAAAGATACTCTACCAGACTAGTATTTTACTACGTTATAATTGATAGTCCGGAGATAAATGGTAAATTTTTCCATTTCACACACTCACATGGTTCTCACAATATTTATAAAAAATATAATAAAAAAACTTGGGAATAAATATATATTATGTCCTAAAGAATACATTTATACCAAGCAGGGTATTATATTTGGATTTGACTTCATATAGATTTAAGTTCAATAGCCTTGTTGACTACGCAATGAGATCTTCTTTGACAGCTACTTTTAAACAGGTGGTGAGCTACCTGTTGGGGACCCTGCTGTTGGCAAAAACATTTGATTCATGCTGTATTTACTTACTGCTGCATCTTTTGGCTTTCAGTTTTAATGTCTAATGGGCAAAGGCTGAGGATAATGAAGAGAGATTCTCTGAGCAGCAGACTCTTACAACAACCAGCACAAAAGGGTGAGGAGGAATTATAAGAATGTTACAAGTAATGTTACAACTGTTTCAACTGTCATCAAGGAATGGGGGAAAGACTAGATAATAGCTGTACACGTGTAGTTACTGTCTAGAGTGTTAACAACTAAATCTCATAAAGGCATATAATGCACAATTCTGCAAATCAAATTAGCCTCAGACTCATAATCATGAAAAAAAAATACTCTATTTAATACTCTAAAAAATACTCTATCTAAAAATACTACTATTTTTCTTTTGAAATGCAAAATTGCAGGTTTTCACAACTGAATGCCAATTTAAGGAGAAGTCTGAAGTGACTCAATCCATAGCCCCTCTTCTCCAAGGCCAAAGTGTGCTATCTGTAGGAAAAATAATTAATAGCCTAATGAAAGACTGATCTAGAGATTGACTGTAAGAGTATATCTGCAAAAACACCAAAACAACTTGCGTAAAATTGCTCTCCCCAGTATTCTTTTTAGTTCTGTGTTTGACACTTGTTCTATCTGAACCCCCAACTCATTATATTTGGGGGGGGGGGCTTACATTTGCAGAATGGAGATGACAAAATAACATTTAAAGATGTTTATGCAATCTTATTCTGACAGCAGACTAACTGTGCCTTTAGCCTGCTTGGCCATAAATGCCGGACATGTCCTCTAATGATGATGATGTACTGATAAGCCTGCTAAATAATGGAGTGGTCTCTAATGATATCTTATGGAAGGGTTCTAGTGATGAGTTCTGTCTGTTTCATTCATGCAAACACAGAGAGACACAGCCACACAGGTTGTTTAATTAGGTCTAAGTTCAGACATAGTGTGGTTAGTCGTAATCTCTGAAAGAGGGATGAAGTAGCATTGGGAGGTTTTGCATACCTGAATAACGGTTTCACTGGGTGTAGCTACCTTCAATAGATGAAGTAGAATTTTGAATAGTGAAATGTTATGCAAATTACAATGTGTCACACTCTTGCAATGCCCTCTAATAACTGATAAACCGGAAGGAGAGGGTTTCCGCTGAAACAATGTCAGGTCTTGCACTCAAAAGTAGGCTACAGTTGGGCACACATTTGCAAACAGTTTTACTTAAACATGAGGTCACTGACACCCGACTTGTTAAACCACAGGAATATTCAAAGGCTGAATGGTGCTGGAGTACAAAAAAATATGATGGACCTTTTCATTTGCTATAATTAAGACTACTGTATACAGTCATGTGCAGTTGAAGTTGTTCCTCAGCTGATATATGTAGTGCCTAGATTTCCAATTGATTGATTCAAAGTTTTTTTTAGCGTTTTGAATGTTTCATTATAATTCTGAATCATCAAGCTTATCAAGTTGTCAAGCTATCAAGATATCACAACATTGGACTCATGCAGTCTGAGTTATTTAGTTGATAATGGTTCCAATTTAAATTAGGTCATTAATGCACAGCACTTTCGGATCACTGCTCTCAAAAGGTAACAACTTGATTTTAAAAAGCATGACTGATGTTAAACAACCTACTGTATAAATGAAATGAAATCATTATTCCAGATATAGACTGATGTATCGGGAATGATGTGATGTCACTACACAGCAATGAGCTAAAGGATGTGATGGGGAAACCGAGGGGGAAAATATTTCATTTCTCTTCATTGGTTTCATATCTAGATGCAACAACTAAGAAAAGCTCCAGACATGCTATGCTTTCTGACAGCGCAATCCGAACCCCTTCTCTCAGATGATATTCAAACAGTTATGGCCACAGAGGCTAACTAGCCCATTGAAGTTCCAGTTCCAGCTCTGGTCAATGCCATGAGCTTCATCATGGCAAACAAACGACCCTCTGTGCATCACAAAAGAGCTGCCTCGCCATTCTCCATTTGTGAGTGAAAAGAGCTGATCTCTCATTCAGGGGCCCAAACTGATATTGTAACTTATGTGGATACCTTACGGTACAGGCTGGCAAGGCAACCAATAGTCAGCAAACTTAGGTACACATTAGCTTCAGACCAAGATGAACAAAAGTTATTTAATACTTGATGTTTGACATCAATTCTCAAAACCAGCCAGACAGAATCAGCGGCAGAGCCATCAAACAGGAAGATTCCTCAGCCAAACTTTGTTGTTTTGGCATGAAACATCCTGCCGGTGCCATCTGTCTGACTTATATTATTTTCTATTGCAATGTCTACGTGCTTCTCTGCTTGACTCATTGCTGTTGCGCCTACATTTTTGTTATATTTGAGGAAGATGCACCAATATGTGTGTAATGACTCATATCTGCATAGTGTTTTGAAATTAGTTTTGCCTTTAGTCATTTTGCAATAGCGTTAAGGTTATTCTATCCTAGTGAATGTTAATTAAATGGTAACATCCACTAGTAGTCAAGCTTGTATCACAGCAGTTTTGTTATCGTTAGAGAAGGTGTTACCTGAAAGCATGAGAAGACAGTCAAATTATGTGTCTAAAACTAATGGCATGAGTTAGTAGCTTACTTCTAACAAAAAAAATGTTGTCATCTTACACAAACATGCCCACATAGTTTCCAGAATTGGCGACCTGACCAAAATCCAGTGAGTAACAGAAAACTCACAGCTTAGCGAAGTCACCCGTTCGCCAAATGGGTGTGGAACATTAACCAACGTGTTGTTAAAATGCTATAAGAACTGCAATTCGCAACTTACTTGCCCCATAACGAAGAGGGACGGGCTTGGATGCTGGTCAAGAGTTCAAACGACACCAACGAGTAGGGACTGTGGTGTACATTCGAGGCATAGGCTATACTGATCAAATGGGGGAAAAGAAGGGTAATGTTGACTTTTAGAAACTATTTTCGCCAGCGTATGCGTACGCGTGTTGCTAACGGACTTTTCTCATATGGAAGTTTACCGTATCTGTAGCGATGCAGGAGACGTGGACGTCTGCTGGCGTGGATGTTGCACTGTGGTGGCAAATTAAGTTACATGCAGGATTGCATTTTTAGTTTGATATTGTTACTTTTCACTTTTTTCTTTACGTTACAAGGATGTCGTCACTTCTATTCGATTGCATGAAAAGGCCTGTTGAGCAGTTTGTGACAAGAAGTGTAGAATGGTTAATTTCGCACAGGCCCATTATTTTAGCTATGCCTAGTGGCTCATTAAGAGAATGAAAACGCCTACTATTTAAGTGTAAATGTTGCTTAATCTGTTTTGTTTATGTGTGGCCGTTCCCACAGTCTTTTAGTGTAATGGCCATACTCTGGATTAAACTTTAACTTGTGGTTTAATGTTTGGTGTTCCTTTTAGAAATTGATTCTTTGATAGGTGATTGTGGAGGTGACATTCTCAGAATTGTATGTTACTATGGGGCTGGAGGGGTTCTTTCAGTGAGCCACTTGCCATTAATGGTTTGGTGATAACTCTTTGTCCTGACAATAGCAAAATTTCAGTTCTGATAGCTTGGTCCTAGTAGTGTAATCTTTCTTTCTTTCTTTCTTTCTACTGTGAAAAATGCAATAAGCCACAGTGTCCTGGTAAGCAGAAAACCAAGAGATGTGTAACATTTTAACTTTTGCTTACTGGGTGTACTTGAGCACAAAATCTAAGGATAATGTTCTGCTGTATTGAAAATACGTGTCATCACTTTCTCTTTCTCTATCAGTTTACTCAGAAGAGCTCGTAGAGGAGAGGAAAGCAAAATCACCGGTAAGATTAGGCTTACTGCCTTGAAGTTTACTGTTGACAATAAGTTAATGTATCAATACTTTAAAATTATAGCGTGTAGTTCCACAGTATGATTCAGTTCTCTCAGTCGAGGTAACAGTTGGTGGTGTCAACTCAGAGTATTGGTACAGAGCAGTATAACTCTCTCTCTATGTATATATGACATAGTAGAAGGAACAATGTGTGAAAGATGAACTCTCTTCCTTGGGACTTGCATTCCTCCCCTATTCTCCTTTGGGTTTGAAGTGCGTCATCCTGTGGTTTGAATGGCTCAACTGTAGTCACATGGCTGCCATCAATTTTAAAGGCATTTAAACCAGCAGAAAAGACCCCATAGAAACTTCAGCTCCACTGAAGTCCTGGTAATTTGGAGTTTTAAAAATCATAAACAGTCACTCGAGGCTGTGCCTGCGAGTCATTTCATTATGGTCTTGGCCATGAATGCATATACAGTATTTAGTGCTTTGTAGTATTCTGACTGTTGTTGACAGTAAGGACTATAGCTTTTTCAGAAACATTTTTATATCATCACAATCCTGTTTGTCTATAGACAAATCATTCACTCCCTTGTCTCATGACTGCCTGTGTTTGTTTCAATCAGAAAATATGTGGTACCAACTACCCAGTAAGCATTGGTTTCATCGTGGTCAACGAATTCTGCGAACGCTTCTCCTATTATGGAATGAAAGGTAATTGGTCAGCTCCATGAAATCAATGCTTAAGGCCTTGCACGATAGAGACAATTACTACTCTCCAGCAATGCTGCTTTCAAGCTACCAGAGTAATATGTGTAATATTTAATTCCTTTACTGAAGATGTTTTTCAGAGTTGAATATTTTTTATAATTTCCTCAGAGCTGTTGTAAAAAAGCTTCATAAGACTGCCAAGAGGACTTCTAATCACCAGCAAACTGCCTCTGTATTTTTTACTACCTGTCTGCAACTTCACCAACAACATAAATTCTCCCATTAAAGTTAACAAACTTTTTGCCTTGTCACTCTTGCTGCCTTGTCTTCTTCTACTTTGACCCATGTTGTTTTGTGTGTTTGTCTGTCTGTCTTTGGTTTCCATCTCTTACTCTGCAGCGGTGTTGACCCTGTACTTCATACATTACCTGGGGTGGGACAAGGATCTCTCTACAGCCGTGTACCATGCCTTCAGCAGCCTGTGCTACTTCACCCCTATCCTGGGTGCCCTCATCGCAGACTCATGGCTGGGGAAGTTTAAGTGAGTTCACCTCCTCCCCTCCCACCCTGCTGCTCATGCTTTCACAATGGCACTTTTTGTTGATGACTCTCCTTGTATTTTTGTGCGTGTGTGTGTGTGTGATGCCCAGGACTATCATCTACCTGTCCATAGTGTATGTTCTTGGTCATGTGGTCAAGTCTGTCGGGGCCATTCCAGATGTGGGGGATAGTACCCTGCACATGTAAGTGAAACCATTTTCATCAGTCTGTGTGTGTGTGTGTGTGTGTGTGTGTGTGTGTGTGTGTGTGTGTGTTTGTAGGAAGTCAGCTGTGACTACTGTAAGATAAAATGATGCAATATCATACCGCAGATGCAGCCATCCAGTAAGCCAGCTCTCCTTGCAGTACTAAGATAGGCCACTGTCTGTGTGCGAATGCTGCTAATGCTAATGTTGCTAATGCTGCATGGCTTATGTTCAAGCGTGCTGTCTATGGTCGGGCTCATCCTCATCGCCTTTGGCACCGGAGGAATCAAACCTTGTGTGGCTGCCTTTGGTGGTGACCAGTTTGAGGAGGAACATGTAAGCACATAAAACAGCAGATGACATCAGGTTTCCAGAACATTCTCAGTCCAGTCTAACCTCAACATCCCCCACATGCTAAACAATAATAACCTACTCCTCAGCACAACACTGATTTACTCAGATGTGGCTTAAATTAGTTCACAGGTCATAAAATCAACTGACAGTCACAAGTTGAAATTATTATTTGGAAAAACATTGTAGGTGATGCAGCTTTGACTTTATCTCTTCTGATGACACTTACACACTGTCCTCTTTCTCTCAGACGGAGGAGAGGAGGAAGTTCTTTTCCATCTTCTACATGTCCATCAATGCCGGGAGTGTCCTGTCCACTGTCATCACACCAATACTGAGAGGTCAGTCTGACTCAACTTCAGTCACCAGTTCATCAGAATGAATCTTATATTGTATCACACTGTCAGGAGCTCCATGACGTGTTACAATGACAAAATGTCTGATATTCTCGCAATAAGCGGTTCTTGGCGTGGTTTTCTGTATTAAAGAGGCACTCAGTAAGTTTATGCGACCATTTTTGTGGTCATAAAATCACTTAGAAATCGTTTTTTCTGTTAGACTGGTCTGTTGTGTAGCAAACGGAGATTGAGCGCACCGCTGTACAGCCCTGTATAGTGAATACGGAACTTGCAACTTCTGAGGGAGTGTACACTACAGCCATACAGTTAACTGTACAGAGCTCCCCCTACAGGTTTGTGGCGTTTAATGCAGGGTTAAAAAACAGACTTACTGAGTGCCTCTTTAAATCCAGGAACTTGAATAATCACCCCCACCCTGCCCTTCACCAGACAGGCCTCCCATCCCTCCTCAACCACAAAAATATTCTGTTTTGCTCTCTGTAACCACCCATTGTCCAACCTGATAGTTTAATTGCATGTCTCACCCAGTACCCAGGGCCCAGTGCATGTGACGGTTAGATTTCTTTGTATTCCTTTTAACAGTTCTGTGCCTTTTCCCCCCCAACAGGTGACGTCCAATGTTTTGGTGGCGACTGTTATGCTCTTGCTTTTGGAGTTCCTGCAGCTTTAATGATCATTGCTCTAGGTAAGGAAGACACACAAACACACACACACACACACACACACACTGCAGCGTAGAGACCAAAAAGATGTCTTATTTTATTACGTTATTACAGTGCATGAGGCATTAGACAGCGCTGGCTGTGAATTTGTGTGTCACTCTGTGAGTTCTCCATTGGGATGAGACAGGGTCTGTTTGGACAGTGCATGCTTGGACTGAGCTTGTATGAGCCCAGTGAGCCATGAAGCCCCTATGGATGAAGGGGACCACATCAGCATAAACCACAGTGCTGTCATGGCAACGGCCACTGGGCTGCCAGTCAAAACAGCCCTGCCACAGCAGATTTGCTCAATCTCTATAGTAGCCACGGTGACTGTCAGCATGCCTGATAGGCAGTGGTACTATAAGTTAGGATGTGTGGAGACCTAAATGGTGTGCAGTCATTCTTGTATCTTGCTGTCAGTCTTACTTTGCCAAAGTTGATGTCTCTATTTCTAAGAGCCTGAGAGCAGTAGCTGATGTTTCTGGGCATGTTCCAGTATGAAGTTGTGTTGTTACAAAGCCATTGTATCTCCTCTGAGCACATGAGTGCTGCCGTGTTAAATTACAAAGGCTGTATTATTTCTCCCAATTGCAGTGGTCTTCATTGCGGGCAGTGGGTTGTACAAGCGGAGTCCACCAGAAGGGAACGTGCTGCTGCGCGTGTGCAAATGCATTGGAGTGAGTATCCTCATCAGTACGATGACGTGCACATGCCTTTTGAAATTAGAATTCGTGTAATTATCGCAAATTGTATTTTGCGACCTATAGTAACTTTGATCTCCGCCAACATGCTGTGTGAGATCACAGGACTAATTCACCACATGGATCACCATGGCACTTGATCAAGCAGCTGACTGTTTTTTCCTCTTTCGTAGTTTGCCATTCGCAACAGGTGGAGGAGCTCCAAGCACGAGCCCAAGAGGGAGCACTGGCTGGACTGGGCGCAGGAAAAGTATCCGGTAATTCAAACAGACCCCACCACCCTAATTACTTTAATGAACACTGGCTTTCATTATGTGGGCCTGCGGGCCCGGGGAAGTCCCCAAACACATCCTCAACATCTTCCAATAATGACCCTAAGGCTCCACAACGGAGTCATTAGTTGAATTTAGACAGTTGCAAGATTATTTGCGTCATAGCAAATGTTTCAAACATGTTTCTAACACTCCAAACAGATCCTTATTGTTATTTCCTATGACTATTAAATACATCTTATTGAACAATATTGAAGGGGACCCCCCCCCCCCCCCCCCCCGCTTTGCCATTACCACGGTTGTGTAACATGGATAGAACAAAAATTCTCGCCAGTAAGTCGTCTGCCATTTTTCTAATGGAGGAATTTAAAATGTATCTGATTGGTTACTAGACAAAAGGGGAGGTTCCTTGACCGAGGCCCAGTAGTCCCGTCTGTTCCACCTATAACTCTGCCCTAGAGGATATTGTAGGATTTACATGTAAACTAAATTTAAACCAAAAATGTATTAATTTAACGTGTGTGTGTGTGTGTGTGTGTGTGTGTGTGTGTGTAAAGAAACGCCTCATTGCTGAGATCAAAATGGTGCTGAGGGTTCTGGTGCTCTATATTCCTCTGCCTATGTTCTGGGCACTGTTTGACCAGCAGGTAAGATATTGCCATTACTCACCTGTCCTAAACACAAGTCTGTCAATCACCTCTGCGGGAAAACACGGATAAAATGATGTAGTATGAAGTATGATGAAGTATAATGAAATACACAGAATTTCAAATTCAAAGTTGAAATAAATGAAATAACTATGGCACACGAAACATGATTAAAATTATTACGGAAGATCTGATTAGATAGTGCTGGTAAATTAAATGCACTATGAAAAACCAGTAAATCAGGAAAAAAAGGTGTTGAGATCCTTCTTGTGAGTCTGAATGGCATGTTTAGAGTCTAAACCTACAAGCTCAAAGGCAGGCTATATGGCTGTAGAAGTGTTTTATTAGACATTTAATCAAGTGGATGGAGGCTATAGACTGGAAATGGTAATGATTACTGCTAATGGCCAAAACGAGCTCTTTTTCTCCGACTCAGCAGGGTATGGAATAACCATCCTTCTCCCTCCACTACAGGGGTCTCGCTGGACTCTACAGGCCACTCGTATGAACATGGACTTTGTGAGTTGTGTTTCTTTGTTTGTTTCCTATTTGTTTATTTGTTGTTTCCACGGCTGTGGAATGGCTGTGTGTTTGTTTTCATCTTGAGTGTTTCCGTCTTCACTGTGACTGCAGTGGAGTGCACACTCGAGTTCACTTCACTTTTTTTGTTCCCTTGAAAAAGATGTAATAGATTAACATCAGCCGTGACCAACTTTCAGTCAACTATCTCTGATCTTGTGATTACATTCAGAATAGATTAAAAGGAGTCTGCTTGACGTCTGGTAAATGTTATCTGATGAGATTAGATGTCGTTATAGAGATAAATTGTATGATTGAAACCTTTATCAGAAGCAATTTACAGAACTTTGCTTATGGTAGAATGTTTTATTTCATGTTTGATTTTACAGGGTGCATTTGTGTTGAAACCTGACCAAATGCAGGTAGAGTTAATTTTCTCTCTTAATCTCTTCATCATTCCTTCTCATTGTTTCTTTGTCCTACCTCCATAAACACACACACTCATTCAGAGATGTATACTTATTTACTCGCATTTATTGGGCTTCTCTGCACATTTAAATCACCCTGACCTTCGCTTACACAAGTTCAAGAACACACTGTCATCTTTGGTTAACTCTGACTGTCACTCTTTTTATAACATCTTCAACAACTCTTTTTATAACATCAGTTTACAACCTTAGTTGTAGCATGTTTAGATGTAATTGTGGCCCTCTCCCATTGTAAAGATGCTGAACGCCCTGCTGATTCTGGTGTTTATCCCTGTCTTTGACATGGGTGTGTACCCACTCGTTGGGCTCTGCAAGATCAAAGTGACGTAAGTGATCTTATTCCTATGGACATCACAGTTGCATTGGAATGTTTAGAATTTAAGAATTAAGAATGTGGTTATCTAATTTCCTTCTCTCTTTCTCTCTGTATCAGGCCTCTGAGAAAGATGGCTGCTGGCATGGTCTTTGCAGCTCTGGCCTTTGGAGCTGCCACTGTAGTAGAGCGCAGTGTCATTGTAAGCATTTATGCTGATGAAGTTGTTGTATTAAATCTGGCCTTGTAAAACACTCAGACTTTTAGGTGCACGTTACTGATGCTTTATAAAAGTTTAAAAACACTCTGTTTTAGGAAACAGTGGTAGAAACCCCACCTGCAAGTACAAGTCTGCTCCAGGTACTAAACCTGGCACAGGAAGATGTAAGCATAAATGTCCAAGGCCACACAGATCTCTTCCCTCAACCAATCAAACCCTATGAGGTAAACATTGCATGACAATAGTCATTTGTCAACATTTTTTTGCTGTATGTTAAACAACAAACGCTTGATACATGCATGATACATGTATGTATGTATTTTATGGTTGTTGAGCTGATGCACATACACCAAATAACCAGATAACCAATTACAAAATAAATCATTAATTTGCTTCCCTATAGGATCCAGTGGAGTACAGAAGCCTGCGTTTAAATGGCTTCAAACAGACACTCACCTTCACATTGACTTTCAATGGCAGAACTCATCTGTGTGTTGAATCTTTTACTGAAGAAGAAGCCTACACTCTTATCATCAGCAGTAACAATGTCGGCGCCTACTGTACCCTGGTAAGATATGAATACTGGCAGTTATGAGATGCTTAACTATACCTCCGTGTTTGACAAAATGATGACATGCCTCAGTGCTGGCACTATGCATCAGCATGGGGAAGTCATTCATAAAAAGTAGCTATTTTAACTTGGTTATTTTTAGATCTCAATTACTAGAGTTATTAGAGTTTTATTACAAAGCCATGTTCACTTGAATTTCAATCTGCACAGGCAAAGGACAACATCAGTAAATCTGAAAATGGTGAAGCACATCTCAGGTATGCCTATGTACATATTTGTGTAAGGGTCAGTAGTTGATTTACTTCGATAAGGGAGTTATTTTTAATACCTATATCAACTACTTTACTTACTACTTTATTTCTATATATATAGAAAGCTATCCAGTTTTGTCCTTCATTTTTATTTATCAAGACAATGATTTAATTCATGTCAACAATGATGCGTGATTATTTCAGGTTTATCAACACCATCTCAGAGGATTTCAACATAACAGTTGGAAAGAAAAGTTTCCATGTTCCTTCTGAATTTAGAGCTAAAGTTGGAGTCTCGAATGGAGAATTTGTGGACCGAAAAGAGTAAGTGTATCCATGATTCAATTAATATGCAGCACACTTTTCAAATTGCATGCTTTTTTGTCTTGCCAGTGTTACTTGCTTTCAGTGGTGCATCTATAAAACATTTTAGGTTAAAAAAAATCGGTTAAAAAAAAATAACTTTAATTTTTTATTTGTTTTTGACAGTTATCCAAATGTGAATTGTGAAAGCAGAACAAGAAACTCTACCTTGAACATTGGGCTTCTTGATTTTGGTGCCTCATACACGATTATTCTCAGAGAGGTATGAAGCAGCTTCATGTCAACATATGCATGGTTGTTAACACTGTCCAGATCCGATCGCGTGATCGGAAAACGGGCCCAATCAATCAGTTTCAGACTCAACCAGAATCAAACGTTACCTCCCGATCAGGACTAGGATATATATGTATATATTCTCTATTTTTTAAACACATCTATAGTCCAAAAGTCAATCATTTGTTATTACTTTATTGTTCAAGCTACCTCACAGAAGTGCTCTGTGTGTTAACAGTGTTGTTGAATGTCAAAAAAAGATTTTTATTAAATACAAAATAAGGATCATACGACTCGGAAAAAAAATCCCTACATCCCTAGTTAATACATTACTGTTCTTACCCTAGAACCTTATCAGACCAATAACATTTGGATGATGATAAGCACATTCCACATAGCAGAATGTACCAGAATAAAGACGTTTTTCAATAATAGGCTATACATTTACCAGGAGTTGTTTTATAGGTTATACCTGAATTACTCTGATGACAGGGCTACAGATTTTAAAAACATTAATAAAGCAAGAATTGGGCTTTTTTAACTATAGTTTTAAGATATGGTCTAAATCAGCGTTGGTAATTAAATACAGATAGGTGTTCACTTCTGCTCTGAGTAGTTTTTATCCCTGGGGTTAACAATATATTAACGTAAGGGTGTTATAAACAATTCTCAAGGTTTTGTTTGTCTTGTGTTGGAGCCATACTTTATGTTCAGCAGCATAGCAAAACTGATTGCATTGGGACGCACTTGCTTGCCCTCTTGAGCTAAGTATAATGTCGAACATAGGGACATACAAATGAAATCTAATATAAGGTGATGTGTGTTTTAGGATGTCCTTTTAGGAGATTAGGATATCTTAAAGGTAAAAACTTATAGAAGGACTCTTGAATGTGAATTTGTCATGCACACATCAATGATGGCTGTCAACCAGACCTCGGAGATGAAAATCAGGGACCTTATGTTTTTAACAGTAGATATAATTTTAAAAAGTACCAGTAATGTTTTAACCTGTAGACAACAATGTTTTAGCTTGCAGACAACAATGTTTTTTTTTTTTCTTGTATTTAAACTGGGAGCCTAACCCTAACTAAGAAATTGGGGATGGCTGATCTTTGGATGCCAATGCAAGATGTGTGGTGCCTTCTCTGCCTTTTGTCACAGATGACAAAGTTTATATTGGGCTGTAGGGCTACATTAGAGCTAATGCATCAGTACAGGAGGTTTGGCCACTGTGCAGCTGTTACTGTTATTAGAACAGAGTGCTTGTCCCATGCCGATGGACCTTTAGTTAACATGCTGCCTTTAGTAGCATTTCCAGATTTACTGTCTCGACCACACACATACACACTCACACATACAGATTTTCAGATCAACTCTACAGATCACACACATTGTCAAGTTTGGTGCTGGGATTTTGAGAACAAGTGAGTTGGATGAGAGTTGGATATAATACTAGCTTGTTTTCTGCTAAAACTCTGACCCTGGTGGGGGGTGGGAATCCATTTGGGTGACCCTGGAAAAATATTCGTAAAAGAAAACCCCCTTTGTCCCATATTACACCTTGGTCCACGTGGATCCAGAACTAATCTAATAGCCTGGAGGTTCGCCAGCCAGTGCCTTAGCCTTTGCCAGTGCATTATGCCTATCTAATGTGTCTCATCTGGCTGATTTCAGACTCCAAAGAATATTGAGATTGTTAAAATGGAGGATGTCCTTGCAAACAACGTCCACATCGCTTGGCAGATTCCCCAGTATGCTCTGATTACGGCAGGAGAGGTCATGTTCTCCATTACGGGCCTGGAGTTCTCCTACTCACAGGCAAGACACACTTTCTGATGTATTTTCCAGAATGTTCATAACAACACGTTTTGTTATTCTCCATCCCAGTTTAAGTAAACCATTGTGCATATCCAAGGTGCAAGGCAAGAAATACTGCACAAGTGATGAGTCTGCACTCTTTATACTTTTGTATCTATTGTTTGTTCAAAAATAATTGACCATAACTGACCATCTAGAATTAGAGCCAGAAACCATTAATCCATCATTCTTTTTGATGACCTCTTATTTGAATGCAGCCATTAAAAATATGTGTCTAGTTATAGACCTCCATTACCCCTGATATATTCCTCTCACCTCTAGGCTCCAGCCAATATGAAGTCAGTACTCCAAGCTGGGTGGCTGATGACCGTGGCCTTTGGGAATGTGATAGTGCTGATCGTGGCAGAGGGAGCAGGCATGGAACAGGTACAAGTGTGCTTTATGCAGAGATGAACACACCACATCACCACACGGCGCGAGCACAAGCCTTGTGAACAAACACTATTTTCACATTTTAGATTTAAAGTTTCAGAGTGTGTGACAGTGTTCCAGTTATTGTACAACTGCTTCCACTGAAATACGTGAGCTTGAGACAACCACACAGAAGCAGGGTGTAATTCTTAGTGTGCCAATGTGTTTAGGTTGTTCCCGTTAAAAGGTCACGTAGCCTTTCTTGCCATCACTTCGACACCTTGATTAGATAAAACAGGTCAAGTCACTTTTTCAATAGCAGTTTATGAGTAAAAACAAACGGTTCAAAGGACCTGTTAAAGAAAAGCAAAGTAAAAAAAAAAGCAAAAACTTTTTGAGTGTTTTTAAATCACATTTATGCAACAGACACCAGGGTGTTATGAGGTCAGTGTTTCTTACTAGCCAGAGATCCCATTAAAAGAAGTTGTCCCCTTTCTCTCGAATGTTACTGATGGCCTGTTGTTTGTGTGGTGCCCAGTGGATGGAGTTCCTTCTCTTTGGTGCTCTGTTGATTGGGGTCTGCATCATCTTCTCCATCATGGCCTACTTCTACACCTACGTGGACCCAGACCACCTCGACAAGCAATGGGGTAATGACACCGGCGTGGACGCCGAGGACGACCTCAAAAAGGACCACAAAGATGGCGTGCAAATGCATGCTATTGGAGAACATGACGGACAAAATACCAAAATGTAACACAGGAACCTACTTGCAGTATTTTGGTTGTTTATCATGTATAGTTAACACAAGTTAAGTAAACACATTCAGATGTCAGTATGACAATGTTATTTAAAAGTAGCTACCTTGTGATTTTCTGGCCTGTCTTGTGGCTGATTATGAAACACTATGAAGGGGTGGCATATGTAACAATTCCTGACATAAATTAAACATAATTATAGCATATATGTTCTTGACTTGTGTAGATAGCAATAGATTATGAGAAGTCATAATGCCTTAATATTATTATATTAAGATTTTTTTATACTCCCTGTTATTGTAATTTATGATAAATATGATATGCCTATACCACAGAAAACAGAAGAAGAAGAAAAAGAAGATTGTCAAAACTCTGTACTGAGTTTTTGGTGAGGAACGTAGCCTTTATGTAGCAACATACAGCACCTACAGCATTTCAGATCTCAGGACCTCTTCTGTAGACACTGCCATATATGTATAGCCAATTCAGATATGATATTGTATACTGAATAGAAAAGGGAGAGAATTTCATGTTGTTAATAATATTAAATGATTAAAGTGCTTACAAGTTTGTTTAACAGTTATAGGATACTTGTTAATTAATGTTGAAATTTCAGGACATATTTGTGTCCAAACTCTGCTGGACTTTGATATATATTTGTATATATTTGACATTTAGATGTAGATTAGCAGTAAAAATGCACATCACATTTCAGTTTCTCGATATGACTGTGAAAGAAGTATTCATAAGATCACTGCCATGACCAAGAGACATTTTTGCATTTTGCCACTAGGGGCACACTAGGTGGCGCGGTCATGTCTGCTGTGAAGGGTAATGTGCACAATTGTGGAATTGATAGCAATCTGAGAGTTTCTGTATGTCAGCGCTTCAGATAAGAATGTTAACATGATAGTAGGAAGAGTATTATTAAATTTGATGTACTTTATTATTTCCAAATAAACTCATCTTTAAAAATGACTGAAATGACTGAGACTCTAATTAATACTCTACCCGTATCACACCATAATGCAGTGGCTCTTGGAATGCTCAGCTGGATTACCTCTTAGTTGCCATTCTGAAATCATAACATGTAGAGAGCCACGAGTAAAATTATATTTGCATTTTGTTCCCCAGAACTAAATACACAACAGGTGGTACAAAACAGCCTTGCAAGAGCAGAGTTCAGCCTTTTAGCAGAAGCTAAACAGAGATTGACTTTAAAAAAAAACTCAAGGAGAGCTCAATGCATAGTCAACACTGACGCAATTTCTCTACCAAACAACCCTATGGAACTATTTAGCCGTCGAGCTGCTGGTGAGTTCTCGCTGCCTGTCCAACAGTAGCTGGCTCACCAACGTAATGACATCCGGGTGCACCAGGCACTCCAGCAGGTCACTGGTCGAGAGAGTAGCCCGAGAGGAGAGGACCTCTTCATGGGCATCTTTGGCCAACACAGAGGACGTCTGCCTTCCATGGAGGCCTGTAGTGTCTTCACTGTCACTTCCTTCTCCCGCCGTTTCCGACTGGGAACACTGAGGATCATGGACCCTGGACAAACTGTTGTCTTTGGGACATACATCCTTCCCTGTATGACTCTGTCCCTCCCAAAGCACTGGGACTAGATGAGGTCCAAATGGAGGTAAAAAACAAGTTGTTTTCCTTTCTTTATTCTGGTTAGATTTTGCTTTGACAACGCCGCTGGAGTCACGCTTTAGGACGCCGCAGCCATCTTGTCCTTCCGAGTCCACTGGGCTCCTCTTCTCTACGCAAGCCTGCACAGCGAGGCTCAGGTACTGCATGTTCTCATCATGAGACGCCACTCCATCCTGCAGCACAAACAGACCCACAGGTGTTAGCTGCTAATGCATTGCACTGGCACATTAGAGGGTGGGTATACAAAACCCTTAACACACACACACACACACACACACAATCACACATGCACTAGGAAAGGCAGAAATATCCCACTTGTCTTGCAATGTTCCAAATCTTTTAAGGTCTTGCTCTAACTATTGGCTAGATTACAATAATAATAATATAAAAACCACACTAGCAAAATTGTGCTTTTGTTTGAAAGACATGCCTTTATTCTGGGCAAGATGCCGCCCTATGTAAATGCTTTTCCTGTCACACAGATCCCACTATGAAAAGCTTTTCCTAGTGATCTGACACACATATCAGGCCTCTAAAAGCTTTTTATGGCCCCGGACCCCTGGCGCACCTCAGTGGGGTTGAGCCAGTCATCACAGTTGTCGTGGCTGGGGGTAGTCTTGAGCGCGCACACCAGCGTCTTGGTGAGAGCCTCCCCCACTCGCGCCTCATCATCTTCCTCCTGCCAGCCGAAAGAGGAAGGAAGAGAAAGGCACATCAGTGGTGGCGGCGGCAGCACTTTCCGTGCCCGACCCCCTCTTGACAAAAGCTCTTTCGTGGCGCGTGTTTATGGGCACAGGAGGAGAATAACAATGCCTGTCTTTGGGCTGACTTTAGCTCGCCCCCCCCCCCCCCCCCCCCCCCCCCCCCCCCCCCCTGACACCCCACCCCCCCCCCGTGAGGAGCAGAGAGAAAAGTTTCCTGACCTCGCCAAAAGACTGCTTCATCACCTGGAGTGCACTTCCATTTTTCCTTCGCTGTTCTGTCAGTCTGACATGAGTTATCTAGATGCTCTGGTTCTGCACTGTCAGTCAACAACAACAACAACAAAAAAAAGAAGGAGCCTGTATCTGTTTTTGTGTCTGTGTTGCCAGTGCTGGTACTAGGTGCCAGATGACAACATTGGGCCTCATTTACTAGCTGTTCTTACAAGAAAATCTGTTCCTGAACCCCACTTCAAGACACTCTGGCATTCAGCATTATTTCCTTAACATTCCTTATCAATCAAATCTATACAAACTCAGGAGCCCTCTTGAGAAGCACGTAATAAGCAAGTTATTAATATGAATTCAATGGTTACTGCATTTTCATCAATGCTCAATAAAGCAATAACTGTAATTTGAAATTATTCATATATTAATTTATGTCTATGAATGTGTGTCTATCACCTTGATTTCTCTCTTTGTTTGCATGTACACGGCCTTGCAGTATTGTGTCCTTTTAGGGACTGTTAGCTATACTAATAAATTTAAGCATTCAGCATAAGAACAAACAAAGAATTCTGATATTTAAGAACACTTTTCTGGATCAGCCTAAGAACTTTCCTAGGATCTACTGAGGAATAAAAATAAAAAAAAAAGTTCTTAAGATTTGGGTGCATAAGGCCCGATGTGAAAGAGCCAGAGAGAGTAAAAGAGGATCAGTATTCATTGATCTTTGCTGGAGCTGCTGTGGGCTTACATTCAGGACCACACACACACACACACACTGGGATACAGACTCACCAGCTCAATCCATGAGTTGATGCTGACTGTGACAGGGTCCACTGACTCCACGTAGTGCCACCAGTGACGGGGAACAAACAGCACCTGGATATCATGGCAGAAGTCAAATAAAGGTAAAATTATTAATCAAAATCCAATCAGAAAAACAAAACCCATATCATTGTTTCCAAAGAAATATCAATAGCGCAGGCTAAAGGAGTCGGTGGCTTTTATCCACTGACAGGAGTCGTACCAGCGTTTCACCACTAGAGTGCAGTGTTGCCCACCTCACAGAGCCCACTTGCCAAGCTGACAAATCCTATCACCTGCTAACCCTGATCAAGCCGAGGGGACGGTATCGACCGGCCTCCTGTACGGCAGCCTCCACCCATTCCAGGGCTGTGTGTTGACGACGGTGGGATGGGCAGCGCCCACACAGCTCTTTAGATTGCTTCAGGCATATCTATCAATACCTGCTGGCTGGGCTGCTGAAGCTGGTTTGCCTCAAGAAGGCCAGACGACTGTCTTAGAGCACTGCCCCCCAAGGGGAGAGCGCAATAAAATGGCAATAACAATATACGATTTATCTAGCTGAACAACCAAAACACAAACATTTGGACTATTGTCATTTATTTATTGAAGTGCATCACACTGGTTTTTATCAAGGTCTTTGTCTCTCAAGTGCTAACAACTTCTGAGACTGTCTAGACATACATAAAGGAATTGAGATATGTGCAACTACGAACCCCGACTGATGCCTTCAGCTTTCGACTGCAAAGGCCAAAACATTTAGTGCTAATTGGCACACACAATCCATAAACATCAACGCAACTGTTTGTGGAATGAAGTCATCAAAGGCAAACACACCCCTTTGACAAACAGGCCATCCTAGTGCTGTGTGTGTGTGTGTGTGTGTGTGCGCGTGTGTGTTTGCAGTCCTTTGAGAAATGTGTCAAAGCTGTCTTTTAAGGCTCTGCCTGAGTTCCATCTGTATGCAGAGAAACAAGCTCCTGGAGAGAGAAAGTGCTGGCTGGGGGACCATGGCCACTAATTGCCTTACCACTACCACCTCCAACCTCAAAGGGAGCAAAAAGGGAGAAAGAAAGAAGGAGAGAAAAAAAGAGGAAAAGAAAAAAGAAAAAAAAAAGAGAGGTTAGGACTGCTGCGTCATAAGAATGTAAAGGAGGCTGACACGGTGAGACAGCACCCTGCCCCAGCTCTAAGTTCCGGACATGAAAGACAATGAACGCCAGACGGCCTGGCCTTCATCCACGTCAGAATAGGCACAAAAGCCAACAACAGCTCTTTTACTGTGCCCATGACGCTCAGGCACAACAGATTTAATTACAGAAAAGACAACAAGGTAGAAATGTTACTAGATTTCCTTCATGAAAGGTATTAAATATAATCAAATACAAACAGTTGGAAGAAAAAACCCACCAAAAACAACATCTACCCTGAAATTAAACACAGACCAAGACCATTCTACATGTACATCCAAAACATTTTCCTATTCCAAATGTGAACCATACAAAGAGACACAATGTGAGCATATCTGATCTGTCACTGCTTATTATCTTTGCCAAAACATCCATTACTGACACTGAATGTCCATTAGATAATTTGGCTTGGACTTTGATAGCATAAATATTGTTCAACAATGCCTCATAAGTTGCCCGGCCTATCATCATCATTTGTGTTTTTGAAAGAACCTCTCATGGGGACTTCATCTCATCACAAATCAAATTGGCCGATCTTGTCAACGAATCTCTGTGAAGTCCCCTGCAGAATGCAATCAGAGACCGTAATTACGGCTGTGATCTTCAGGATTTATGCAACTGTGATGGGTGGATTAGGGTTAGAAAAAGTAGTAACATGATTTTGCAGCTTTTAAAATAAAAAAACAACACAATAAAAAAACAGGAGGGATACAAACTGCATTGACTTTAGATGCAAAAGACTGCTCATGCTTTCTAAAAACAAAGACCAGCCCTTTGACTAAATGGTGTTGATCTAACTGCGATTCGAAGATTCAAAGGATGCAATAATACATGAGGAGAAAAAGAATAGTGAATAGGTACCTAAAACACCTAAATTTTCAGTGTCTGCCCAAGCACCCTGTCTGATAAAAAGGTGCCTCACAGAAAGGAACCAAAATTACAGCTATTATTTCATTTTGATTTCAAACCTTTGTCCTTGTGATGTCCTGTAGGCTTAAACCGATGAAAAGGCAAACTTTTTACTTCAACTACACAGTTCTGACTTTTAATTGTAAGGGTTTGAAACCAACCAAGCTGAACAAAGAAACAGCAGCGGAGGTACAAAATTCAGCCAAAGATTTATGGGGGTTAAAGCTTAAATAATGAATTACTCTTACACTGCGTAGTTCATCCATATGTATTTATCTGAATATAGGACTATAACAACTGCAGCTTCACTGTGGAAAATGAACATAAAAATAATGAGGTGGAAAAGAACCATGAAAACATGCTGGCTATAAATAATAAAAATAATTATCACCCCGTTCAAAAATAGATATATATCAAAGGGATGTCTCTGATTAAAGCACACAAGCACACCCAAATGATCTGATGACCTGAATGGAACATGACATCACATCAGATTTCAAATCTGAAGTCTGGCCCGGCAGACAGGCAGACAGCGGAGTGCCCACTTAACATACTGACAGTCCGAGTCTGAGTCCAGCCGAGTGGCTCAGTAGATGGCTGGAGCCCTGCAGACTCCAAATGGCGCTGTCCCCGAATTGATTCCTGGCCTTCCCCAGACATACCTGTGCCAGTGTGATGACACAATCAACTTTAATGCATGCTTCGCAGCCTCATGCATAATGCATCCCTGCTGTCAAACTATTTTAAGATACTGTATGTTATACATTATTGAGAGTGCTAGCTCATGATTGAAGCAGATGTATTGTTCCAGCAGCACTGAATGCTAATAGTGTTTTGGAATACCAAAGCACAAGAGTTTCATCTAAAAAAGTAGTTGGGGGAGGAATGGGGAGGAATGGGGGATGACTCTCTCGCCTCTTTGAGCCGTTTCTGTTGGGAGAAGCTGGGAAAAAAAGACATGTTGATTTGTCTGTGTTTGCATATGTTAGCATTTCATATTCTATGCTTAGCAAATAAAGCCTTATGGAGGGTAAAATAGCGTCCACAAGATGCATACCACAAGCCCTCCAGTGAGTAGAAAAGTAGGAAAAACTGTATTAGGGAAGCTTAATGTCCCCCATCAGGTCTTCTTTGGGGAAAAAATAAAAACACAGACATGCAATGCTGTGAGCTGTGCTCTTGTAATACTGGGACAGTGTGGAGTTTCCGGAACAGTAATGTGATACTTTGAGCCTCCTCAATGGTGTGTGCCTGTATGGAATAAGCAATATTGTTCTTATGCAAATGTTAGAACAGCTCCAGAAGTTTTCCCAGTTCAAAATGGCAAAACGTTGCCGAATGTTTGTGTGTTACCCATGAGGAAGATTGAGAACATTGCGAAATATTTCAACTACTGAACATGGTTCTCATGACCCAAAAAGAAACCCTGGGGTAATTTCTCTCATCTGGAAGCAGTACGAAAGCCGCATGAAAGCCGCATTTATAAATGATATCACCATTATGTCAGTACCATTTACCTGCTATGGGAAGTGGTAGATCACACTTGTTAACTCCAGTTTTTTTTTCTTTTATTTATATTATTTAGCAGCAGGGTAAAAAAAAGTACCTGGCAAATTTCAAGAGAAACACATTGAAAGATCTAAATGTCCTCACCTGTCCAGGCTGTAGCGTGACCACGTGGGCTCTGGCCCTTCGGAAGGCAGGGAATCTATTCAAGTCAGGCTGGGCCACACTGACCTGGCTGAAGATGCTGGACTCCTCATAGGGAATGCGGGTGGGATACATGCAGCTGCTGTCCTCAGGGGGGAAGAGGTGCCAACGTTTCCTGGACAGAGAGGCAGGTCACAAAACACTTGTGTTAATTCGATGATCTACAAATGTAAGATGTATGCGGAAACTGACCATGGAACCTATGAAAATGGTGCGGCAAATCAGCTGGGATGAAAAGTCTAAAATGATAAGCTACAACTTCACCTAAACTTTTTTTTAAGTTTATCATCCGAAATGGTACTTTGTAGCAAAAATTCAACATTTTTAAGTGCATGGGTGTGGAAGTACGTCTGGACCGCCGCTTACTTGCTGAACTAGGAATTGTTGCTCCCGAGAAACTGAAGTTGTATAGTAGAACTTGAAAAGGTGGACAGTACACAGCCTATAACAAACACAAACTCTTCAGCAGCACAGGGAGAGAAAGCGTCTACAAAGGAGCGTTCCTGTCCATTCAACGCCCATCGGGTTGCCACTCAGAAAATTCCAGCCCAAATTCAATTCTTCGCCCACATTGTACGTGGGTCGGTGCGACCGGAATAGTTTCCGCAGCCTATTACGGACACAGGCAGCAAGGCACATTCTGAGGAAAGGGGCTGGCCTGATGAGAAGATTGGGCTCGAGGGTGCTTCGCTTTTGTCATGCTCTTTTTGCCCGACAATGGAGTCGCAGTGGCTCTGCTCAATGGACCCATTCCTGCTATCTCTGCCCGTCCTGCTCAGCTATACAGGGCTAGCGAGAAATTACTTTCACCACAAAGGCTTAAAAATGGATCAGCACTTCTCATCTCGCCCTCTCTCCACAGAAAGAGCACACAAAGACATGAGAAAACAGGATCCATCTTCCAAACGTCAGCCCTGAGCCTATTTGGCCAAATCCAAGCCAAATTACGGTTAGCAGATGGTTTGTTAACCTCATCACAAGGCATTCTCAAGTTTTGCTCCATTTCTATGCCTGCACTTGACTAACACATGCTGACAAACCACTTCAAATTATAAATATATATTTAGGGCTTTAGGCACACCTTCCCACCAGTGGGACGCCCCCCCCTCCCCCTTTTTTTTTGTATGGTTATGATTGTGTCATTCAAAGCCAGAAGGAGTAACTTCAAATCAAGCAAACAGACATGAAAGCCCAGGGTCTTTGCTTTCATTTGAAACCAATTTTGTGTTTCTAGGTAAAGGGGTTTTCAAGTTATAAACTTTTGAATGTCAGTAGGCCCTCTTGTTTACAAAAAGTTCCTATGGGAGTTTACATAGGGGTCCCAAGCAAAACACATAGACATATCTTTACAAAAATTATTGTGAAAAGTCATATTTTTGGTCTTTTGACTTGGAAAAAGAAATGGAGTTAGGGCCTAGATTTAGGATGTTACGGATGGTACCTTCATATCTTAGACATTTGAACATAGACATTTGAAATGAGCGGGAAAAATGCTTAGTTTCAACCTCTGTAACTCTGGGACCATATGTCACAGAAACATACATATTCTTCTAGAAAAAACTTGAGGGTGTCACCTTTCCAATGCTATGAGACACATCCCTAGTCTAAAACTATGTAGGAACTGTCAAGCTTTTAATTTGGGTATGCCGTTTTTTTTGTAAAAAATAGGAAAAATAGGGGCGTGTATTGAGGGGTTAATAGACTGCTATTTCAACAAGGTAACAGACAACAAATGATTAAACCTTCAGATGGAGCAGCCACTTGAATTAAACCTGACTCATAAATATGAATTACTGTATGGACTAGTAAAGTAGGCAGTAGTAAAGGCTATTTTAGCTAAGCAACATGACAAATGATGATCAGAATTTTAAAAAATGATTCATATTCCCATGAAGCATTTTTTTTCTTTCATACTAAAAATTAAATTAAAAACATGGACATTGACTCACACCATTTCCAAGGTCTTCTATTAAAAGATAACGATAGAGGTTTATTACAGACTTGCTGGCACCATTAGCTGATGCACTGCACTTGAAGTGAGAGGATGTGCCCAGGATGTGGGGAAAAAAAGAAAAGGTAAGAAAAAAAAAAGAAACGTGAGAATGGTGAAGAAGCCCCCTTACCTTCCCTGTACTTGGAACACCAGATTATACCCATAGGTGTCTAGGTGGCAGGGGGTATTGGCCCCCTCTGTGCCCACCCATAGTGTGCTGGCTTCTCCGTTGCGCCCCGGGTACCCAAAATCAGACCACACCACCTCCTGTCAAAACAAGAAAACGACCTTACAGGGTGCACATTTTCAAGGATTAGTCAGTAGCAGTTAAGATTCTGCGTGTTTAGAATACAGTAAAATGGCCGAACCAACTTAATCGGTGTATGTTAAAAGAGAGGAAGGAAGTTGACTGATTTGAGAACAAAGTGAAAAGTAATTTTATATTTTAACAGTTTACTGAATTCTTTCAAATGCCTATTACACTCACAATACAATGCCAAAAAAACAGCAAATTGAAAAGCTAATAAAATCCCTTTGAAATCTTAGCATTACATCTTCACTGCAGGAGTGTTTGATTGTGGGCTAAAAATACGCCGGAAACGACCATTTTCACTACTCAGTGTCAAAGCCATTTGCGCTGCCAATAACCCTGCAGTCACAATTACAAATGAGAAACCTAGAGGGGAAAAAAAGGTATAAGATGCTGCCCCATAACCTGTGTAATGAGACCATTACCATTTCCAGACAGCTGTGAATGACAGACTGTTCACTCTTGGCTCTCTACAACTTTAAATGGCCCTATTCATCTTATAAAAACGGACCCTGTGTCTGACTCGTTGAAAAGCCCCAAAGGTTCGCCTGAACATTCAAAAGGAAATCAAAGGAAATTAAATAAAAAGATGGGCAGGTACACAAATGTGCTGTCATTGTGGAAAAATAGTGGCAAACTCATTTGCCAGACCTCTCAGGGAAATTCCCTTAAGTATTAAATGATTTGGAAGCACTGTGCAAATATTTCAAAAACGTATTGCCTGTAAAATATCTCACAGCTGTAATAAATCACTATTTAATGATCACCTCTGGGGTGATGCAATATACAGTACTGGCTCATTAAGTCTAGGAAAAGTTCACAGTGAAAGTAAGACTCTAGAATGAGAATCTATAATTCTGACAACAAAAGGCTGTGTATGAATAGTGAAAGATGTAGTCAATTCAGGAAAAACTGAATTAAGATTTTGGTCAAATGGAATACTGTCTATATGACATCCTTTGCATACTGTCTATATGAATGTTTTGCATTGAATGCTTGTGTATTTGAGGAGGAGGAGATACAGAAAAAAAACATTCATATGATAAGCAACAACTTTTTTGTAAGGCGTTTACATAAGGGAGCACTCAATCATATCATAACACCTCTATCACTGCTGTCATTAAGTGTCAATCGGATTTTGTAATATCTCCATCTCCAAAGCGATTGATACTTAATAAAGAATGACTGTGAATTACGTGTTATTAATGTTTATTATGTCTCATGATATATTTATCACAGGTTTGTGTCATCCTTATGTAGATCTCTTCAAAAAAGTGCCGCCATACGATTATACTTAAAAGTGAAGGTCGATGTTAAATATCTATAGCCCTCTCTGGTAGGTCTGTAGGACAAAGAACTAGGGAGTAACCAAATAATGAGCTAATAACTAATATTAAGTGAAAGGGGCATAGCGAAATGAAACTAAAATTTAGTCACTATGCCCCATCCACTTACTGCAAGTTGTTGCGTCACTATTCAGAGCGTACTCATACTAGGTACAGTTTACCCATACCGTACTGGAGCACAGTTGTCTCTGATCCTATGTCTGCACTCACACTGCACATTTGAATGTACTTGGGCACGGTTGAGTTGCTGTGTTCTGGAATCTTTGCATTTAGCGTGTTTGTTACTACAACAACCAGGCACTCCGAACATTCTCAGAGATTAAATGGAATGTTAGTGTTTATTCCGCCATAAGTAATCCTCCTTGCTTGTGATCACACTACATACTGTACGTACCGTGCCCAAGTCCAGCTGAACTGTACCCGAGTCCACCTCTCCCAAACGTACTAGCGTACTGTACCCCGGTATAGTGATTACACTGGTCAAACAAAACAGACTTCAGAGGTCAAGTATACTGGGGCACGGTAAGGTAAGCCCTTAGTCTATGTTTTTGTTCTTTTCAATTGACAGCACTTGGTAACCTGGAGCAGTAGAGCTATGGATTGCTCCACAATCAACTTCTCCTTTAAATATCATGGTGTTAATCCAGTCATAGCACAGATTGTGTATCAGTGGAGTGTGTTAACTAAAGATGCATTTCTAAAAAGGTCAGAGGAAAAGGGACCTAAGAATGTGTCTAGATTTCTAAATTGAACCATAAAGCCGTTTACAGTCTACGCACAAAGGATGTAACATTGGGAAACATCACATTAAGTCACATGAAAGATACAAGGTACTTGCATAACCTGAATAACCATTTAATTATACAAGGAGTGAAGCTAAGTAAGACAGGACTGCTATTGGGTGCTACTTGTTAATGTCTGGGGGTTGTGCTAATTGCATACATGTAGCTGTTGCCTTTTTCCTGACCATTCTATGACCCCCCCCCCCCCCACACACACACACAACTATTACTTTATTTTGCCTCATACTACACCCTTATTTATGCACAATAGAAAGACAACATCTGTTGTTTTTAGTCCTTGAAATAGTCACCTCAAACATGGCTTCTTTATGCTCAAAAAGCTTGGCAATATACTTGTAGTCTGCATAGGCCCAGAAGTCAGAGACGGGATAGTCACTGAAGGGCCCAACTGAAGAACCAGTCTCTCTGTTAGTCCAAGTAAGAAATTCTCCAAGGGTTGCCTCCACATAAGCACACTGCGTTTCAAACAGTGGTGCTACACAAATGAAAACAGGAAAAACAGATGTCAGACCATGCAACCTGACACAGGTTAATAGGACATAACTCAGTATTCTGTCAATCCCACTTTAAATTAAAAAAGAACATAAGAACTGAATCTTACACTTAGTTTGTCCACACTTTTCCCAAATAAAAAGAGCTATCTTCTGAACAAAGCTACCTCCCATCCCACAGTGGGTCTTAACTGTTGGCTGTCAAATAAACAGGCAGCAAAAGGACACAAAGTCGATCTCAAAGATCTGGGCAGAATTTTTGAGAACTATAGGGTTGAGCCTGGAAGGAGTTATCAGTAATTAGACCCGTCAGCCTTACAGAGTACCTGACTGATGGCACTGTCCTACATCAATCTGTAAAACGCTAGTGTGGCTCTCTGAAGTGGCATTTTTTACTAAAGCTTTCATGTGAAGCAGCACCATGTACATGACAGGTTTTGATAATAATGGACTACAGAAATATTGGACTAAAGAAACTTTAGTGGCACACTTTTTTATTGCATGGTCTTGAATTTCCTACTGGATAAATAAAGTATAATGCACCTAATCTTATGTATCTATGCAATATAATCTAATGTAATGCAATCTTTATTTGGTTTCAAGTGCCAGGAAAATGCTTACTTTTGTTGGTCCCCCTCTTTCCGATACGAAACCTTACAACCTCCCTCTCCATACACTGAGAAAGGTGCTGTGCTGTCCAGTGCAGTGATGGCCAGTCACTGGTCATATCATTGAACACAGCAGGATCCTTGAGGTGCTCTACTATATTACGCACTTCCACAGGGTTAAAGGGTTTCATGGCCATGGCATATTCAAACCTGTTCAAATTCAAATGCATAATCTGCTACCACAATTTGTAAAAACATAATTTGAAAATGTAATTCTGCTTTAGAAGTGTCCTAACGTTACAATCACTTGCTGCCCCTAACGTTATTAATTTCGCACGGGCCATCCGGAAAAAAAACAAGCTAAATGGATCTGGTAGTAATTTTCTGGTTCCCCAAAAAGTCAAACTGTAGGGTTTCATGTATTTGAAACAAACCAAGCGGCAAAAGTAGAAGCTAGCTAGAACAAGATAGAACGTGGAAAACTGAACCATTTCCACAATAGACTTCAGAGCAAGAAAGCAAAAGTTAAGGGTAAAACTTGACCACCTGCTCACATTTCTTAGCACGTGTGTGTGAAGGTGGCTTCAAATTCACGGAACAAAAAGTGAACACGACGTTCTACACATACCGCTTAGTAAACAAAACTCACGTGAGCCTCACTTTTTTCCTTAACAGGAAATTGAGTAACTGAAATTGGATGTCATTTTGGCTCTGTGCTGTTCCACACTCATGTCTCAGTCGAACAAGAAGTAAATCCAACATGGAGAATAATGTGTCCCAGTTTCACGAATGGGTGGTCATTTCCGCTTTTGGACAGACATGCGCAGTTAAGTTTCAATTGTAGGTTATGGTAGCGGTTGTTTTTGTTTTCACTGGTTAAGCGATAGGTTTTCAAAAATCTTGTTTATTTTTTGCTTAACGTCGGAAATCTGTAGCAACTTTACCAGCAACATTATCGAGGTTATATCCACGAAAATTCAATGGGTGCCATCGAGAGCACAGAGGGGGAAAGGGAGCCTTTGATCGTTCCAAGTCAAACTGAGACTAGCATACAGCCAGTTTACAGCAGAGTCTATGGACGAAGATGGCTTGTTCTGACCCTGTTTTCGCTGCTGGGGTTCATGCAAGGGATGGTATGGAACACTTGGGGTCCAATACAGATATCTGCCAAACAGGCGTTCAGTTTCTCGTCCACAGATATCGCCGTTCTGGTTCTGTGGGGTCCAGTGGGCTTCTTCCCATGGCTGTTGTTTATGTGGCTTATGGATAAAAAAGGTGAGTTTGTGTACGTTGTTTACGTTTAAGAAATAACAAAGGTATTTCTTTCACACACAGTTGTTTGCAACCGCTATTGCATCGTTATGTGTTTCATGGTCGCTGCGGGGATCAGTAAAAACGTTTTAGAGTCAAAGACTGTAAGTTATCTTCTAAAATAGTCTACAGCGTTTCTCTTCAAATGAGTAACGTTAAGTTTACATCTGAATACAAACAGCTAACCTATCAGAAAGAATTCAGTGTAGTTAAGCATAATATGTCCATGTGGAGAGTAGGGTTTCCATAGCCCAAGACTACTCCTCTGACAAGACTGTTCTTCCATGGCAATGCTTTGATAAACACAAAGTTTGCTATGGCCTAAGTGAGGCAGTGGTGCTGTTTTATTATAAATTTCATTAAATTCATTGAATGAAATATGAATTACTCTTACATAATTACTTAGGCCTAAACCCTGGCAGTATATTGTTCTAAATTCATAATGAAGAAATTATAAAATAATTCTTCAGAATAACATTAGGGGTTTAGCAGAAAGATCACCCTCGTTGACTGTACTGTGACTGACAGTTGACTGTATTGTGTTAACTGTGCACCAGAAAGATCACCCGCGTTGACTGTATTGTGATTTCACGTCAGTGTCTCAAAAATTGAAAAAGAATATGGTTAAAGTTTAGGCTGACACAGAGAGGCAGGCTATCTCAACCTACAGGTTACAGTAGCCCGATCTTTATTTGATCAGCCTACACCTGTGAGATTGGCAGACGGGTTGAGTGCTTAAAGTTCAGGGCCAGACTGGACAAGTCAAAGGCATTCCATTCCAGTCAGGGAGGGGAATGTTTTGACAGTGCAGTTTGCCAGGCAACCATTTGCACCGTCATTTGACTGTCACCTGACATGTATCAGGTGGCATCTTGAGTTTGATTTGATCCACACAGTAAGCCATAATAAGTATTGTTCATGTATAACATTTATTTGAGCCAGTACAGGCCTACAGCTATTAGGTTCTCAGGAGGGAAAAACTACCCTGCAAATAAGGAAAATGGAACACAAATATGCAATAGGCAGTTGTAGGTGGACATTTGCTGTGTATGGTTACAAAATTCATAGTGAAGTAATGTGAAGTGAAGTAATGGCTAAGATGTATTTGGATTTAGGTAGTTATTCAGGGTTATTTATTTTGCTCTACTGCACATGCTGTCTTTAGAAGATAGTTTGATCTTGCCAGTGTATATCAGTAAGTCATGAATCAAAGATACAATTGACCTTATAGATTTAACACAAATCCATTATCAGTACTACCAACATAATTTAGTTGGTACATCACCCTAATGTCCTTAGCTACTGGCTTGGCCTTCAGTGAGCAGATGGGATTTGGGTCAGTACTTTAAAGACACTTTGGTTACACAGTAGCATTGATCCTCATTTGCCATTAAATGTTACCATACTCTTCACTCTTAAAGGTGCTCTAAGCGATGTGACACGTTTTTAGGACTAAAACATGTGTTGTTACATACAGCAAACATCTCCTCACAATCTGCTAGCTGCCTGTCCCCTGAACACAATGTAAAAAAACGCGGTCTCTGTAGACAGCCCAGGCTCCACAAACGGCAACATAACACAGTGGGCAAACCTAGCATAACAAACGAAAACGAAACATAACAGTGTTCCAGCCAATAAACGACAAGGTTCATGAGTCTTTCGGGAGGCATGGGAGGGAGGGGGAGGAGTAAGCTAACTTATAACGCTTGAACCCTCTCTGGAGCTATCGTCCGTTTTGTTTGACAATACTTCGAACGTCAACAAGAAGTGACGTGTAACAGCATCGCTTAGAGCGCCTTTAACAGTAAGAAACACTGTTTTTTCAATGTTATTGTCATGTCTGCCATGGCACTTGCAATTAATACATTAATTGGATATTCCAAACGTCTGCATGGTGGTGAAAGTTCATACGGAAAAAAATATGCTTACATTTAATCACCATAGTCATGCTAAAGAGAGGGAAGATCAGAAACATTTCGACTGTATTTTTACTTCTGTTTTCCACTATCCCTGTTTCACTTTATTGTCATGTCTGACATGTCTTAAGGAATTTCTTTGTGGTTTCACTCTAGCTGAAACTCAACAGAAGTGATGGATGCTGGGGATGTCAGATACTCAGGCAAAGAGCTTATGGTCCATTTGAGGCTAAAGGCTGTATAATCTGGTCATGAAATAGAGCCATTGGTGTAAAACCCTTGAGTTACTCTACTGCTCTACCTCTGCTTCACACACAGGCCCACTCTCTGCCAGTGATGAGACTCTGAAACTAACACTGTTGTGTCCTAATCCACTTCTGTTTAAATGTGGAGCATCCTTGAGTATACCACTACTACCACCACCACCACCCATGATTGATTAGTACAGGTTTAAAATTTCTTTTAAACCTTCTAACCTTTTAACCTTGCTAACCTTCAAAAATGAACTTGATCTTGAACTTGATCAATACTGGAAATGAAAAAGAATAGGCATATGTTGAACATTTGGGAGCAAGCTGCCAGTCAAGACTTGGAGAAAACAAATCTGCTGTGAATCAGTCAATAGCCCTGTTGTTCAAGGTCACTGAATACTGTCTGTAGTAGAAAGAACCTGACAAATCAATGCAATATAGACGGCATCACAAACCAATACCTAATGTTAACTGAATGGGGCATAGCGAAATGAAACTGGAACTGGCTGGTGCATTATTCGGTCCGTGTTCTCTTTCATACAGACAACATTTGGTGAGCTCGAACAGCAGGGCTATGGATTGATTCACACCGGATTTTCTCCTTTAAACATGTAGACTCCTTGTTGTTGGTCTAATGCGCTGTGAAATAGAAGTTTTTTTTCGGTCTTAATAACTTGAGGAAGCAGGTGGCTTCACTACTAAAAACAACATCTCCCACATGAGTCATGAATAAAAGAGTCATGCCATGAGTCAGGCAGTTTCTCCTATGTCTCTTCAGCCCTAGCAATGGGCCAGTCTGACTCATTTTGATAGGGACAACCATAGCAACACATACTTTCTCTTGCCCATAAGAACGAAAACCCTGGATGGGTGAAATGGGGAAGTCATTCTATATGGTGGCTTTGGGTGTGCTTTGGCGATATCACACAGGAAGAAGTAGGCCTAAGCATTTTTTATAATGAGGATATGCTGTAATAACAATAATAATAATAATATCTTGGTTTTATATAGCGCCTTTCAAAATACCCAAGGTCGCTTTACAGTATGTAGGCATGAGTAATGTAAGCATGTAAGTGGGGGAGGGGGGGACTAGAGGCCAAAGGCCTCTGTGAAGAGATGTGCTTTGAGGCTTTGAGGCTGTAAAAAAATCAGTTTTTTTTTTTACCTCAATTTAATTCAGATAAGCAAGACATCCTGAAGTTCTGCTACAACTCAGATGATTAGGTTATGTGTTGTGACTTGCCCTGCACAGAATTAAATAATTTTTTTTTAAGAAGTTTGAAGTTATGTAGGCATGTCTCAGAACTCTTGAATTTTGAATCCACTTTATTTAAAAGCAGACTCAAAGCGGACATTGATCATTTCAAGAATCTGAGCTCAGCAGTGACTGTGCCTAGTTAGCATTAAGTTTGTGACTTCTATCAAAGTGTCAAACTTGAGTGTGACTTTAAATGTGAAAGTTACCTTTTTTTTCCTCACTGCTTCCTCCTCACACACGAGAATATTCACAATTTCAGTCCTCATTTAGGCTGATGAAGGCACATCAACTCATTTAAATCCAGACACTCCATATGGCACTGTCTTGACTACTGACAGCACAAAGACAAGTAACTAAAATGTTATGACTTTAAAGAGATAAACATGTTGAATGATAAATCCCACTGTGAAACTCCAACAGAACTAGATCATAAATTTCTCTTGATGAATTTATAATAGTACAGAAATAGAAATATGACCATTTCTTTGTGCTTTGTGTTTCTGAGCCTTGATTTTTTTATAAGCCATATGTTTGTATAAGTCCCACACCATGCTGTACAGTATTTATTGGTATGGTAGAAACAGTGTGTGGGGACAAAAACTCTGAGGAAGACGCACAGCGTCGAAACGTTAGTCTTTGTTTTTTGCACCGCAATAAAAAATGTAAAATCATACTGAGTGCTCCGGTCATCCCTCAGTGTAGTCGTTAAGAGGTGGCCCAGTCTATGCCTCAGATTGTTTTTATTACATCAAATGGACTGAATATATCTCTCTTCTTCTCTTATTTCCTGTATCGCAAAGGCCATGCTTTTAAGTTCAAGCTGAAAGTCAGTTATTGTTCTTATGAAGTTGGAAGTAAATGGACAGTTTGTTATGATTGTGTCAATCTGTTATTAGTATGTCAAAAACAAATACAGCTTTACCCTTCCAGGTGAGTAAAGATGGTGTTGTGCTGAGTAACCTTGGGCTGTTACTGTGTTACAGGTCTCCGGGCTTCTCTGCTGCTCTCGGCCTTCTTCATGGTTCTGGGCTCGGGCATGCGCTTTGTCCCAATGGTAGACCTGCAGCTCAGGCGATGGTAGGCCTCTACACATGCATACACACACACACACACGAACAGACACACACACACACACACACATAGCCCCCACACCATGAACAAACCCCACAGAAGTTGTTCTCCAAAAGGGGACAAAATTGTAAAGGAACGAATACGTGTGAATCTTTCGGCTTTAGTCAAAAACTCAAACAGTCTTCATTAGCCGATGCATTGTCTGAAAGAATACAATAATTTCATGGATGGTGCCAATCAGAACACACTGGCAGCTTTGACTCCAGGGGGTCTGTTTTTGTTGTGGTGTTCTGAGGCCCTGAAACAGGAAAAGGCCTGACAACAGAAATATGTGTGTAATGCAAGGTAAACATTTAAGAACTTCTAAGCCCTATTGTCATTGTTCTGTATTGATTAGTTCCACTTTGGGAGCTAGGCACATTTATACTCCCTCTATCGCTATGGCAGACAGACTCAAAGGGGCTGAGGGACAATGTTTGCCTTGCAAGATTAAAGTGTTATTTAAACGCTTTAGAAAACATTGGTACCCCTTTTCTGCACAGTTTTTCTCTCCCGGTGTTTATATATTCCGTCTTATCATGGAATGGGTTTTGTTCACAAGCTGTCATCTGTTATTCTTGTGTTTTTCTTCCATTCTTCACTTTGTGTGAAAGACAAAAAAAGGTAACCTGGCTAAGGTAACCTTCACTTTAAAGAACCACTGTTTTTTTCCCAGACAAAAAAAAACACAAAATCTCTCAATTCGTAGAAAATATTTTCAGTCTTTTTTACTAAAAGGCCAAGGCAAGGTTATCTCTATGACTTTTCTTTTCTTTTTTTTCTTTTTTTAAAGGTAATTTCATTAAGCATTCCATTGCGAATCTGTCAGGTATTTCATTTTTTCTGTCACAAAGAACACTATTCTGATGATGTAACACTGTATTTGGAAATACCAATTGCGAACAAAAAAATCCTATTCCCTTAAATGAGGCGGTTAAATTTATAATTTTTTTCACTTGACTTAATGGCTAAATGGAAAGCTCTGGCATGGTCTCTACATTCTCTGTGATTGAAACTCAGAGCCTCCAGGCTCGTTCAGTGGTATTTCTCTTGTAAAATAAAAGCATAATATAATGGTTTCAGACGATTCCTGATATTAAGAACTGAACGATGCCGTTGAAATCGTCCAAGTCCTTCATGTACCCCCACCCCCCCCCACATGTTTTTTACTTACTGTTGTCATTTTGAACACAGAGTAGGTGTCATCATATTGACAATTTGAGATTCTCTGAAACAATTCTGTCAGCCAAGACTGTTATAGTAGCGTTTTGGTTGAGGCCATTTCAAAACCAGAAAGTGATGCACTGTACCCTGGCCGTTTCGCAGAGGTCATCGCAGACTTAATAACCGAATTATAGACTAACAGCGGAGGGCCTGACGCATGTCATGTGAACGCCACAATGTAATTCAATAAAAAGTTAATAATTCAGAAGGGTAAAAGGCTGAATCATGGAGACACCACAGTGTGTAGATATTACTAGAGATGAATCAAATGAGTTTATATCTATATAGCAGTTGTACATTTTGGAACATGCACCAATTGCGAAAGTTAAATCATTACATGTTTAGTTTGTGTTAAGGCCCCTCTAGATAGATAATTTGCCATTAATTTCATACTATGTCAATGACATTTTGCGACTAAATTATAAAATATGGATATGTTTTGCATATTTGTAGAGCTGTTTTGATGAATTCATTATGTGCAAAACAACACTTGCAGAAATGCGGTAATATTTTGTGCACCTTGTCTTTGCACATTTAATTGGGGAGGGCCATCTAAACTCCAAGCACAATGTTACACAGGATTTTTTATGTTGTTGTGTTTATGTTCAGTGGGTTATTTTTTAAAATGTTCTTTAAATGAGAGCTGGCATTGTGCAAAACAATCAGTGACAAACTGAACTATGAGGAGGTGATGAGTGTAACAGATTGTTGGTACTGGCCAGGTACACAAAATAGGTAGGGTTCTCTTTACAGCCTCGTCAATGTTAGTGTACATCCTTCCCTCCACATGAAGAGTTAAGTTATACCGAAGGTCGGTATGTACTGTAATCCCAAAACTCGCTTTATGAATAACATATTTTCAGTTCTTTAGCAACAGAAAATAATGACCTTGATAACAAATCCACGTTTGCCTACTTATGATTAAGCTTTTTCTATATCTCCAGTGTCTTACTGCTGTGTCTAAGCTATGTTCAGACAGATTCAGGTCTAGTAAGTCACTGCACAAATAGCAAGGCTAAACTATTCTAACAAATAGCAAGGCTAAACTTCCAGGCAGTAAGTCTAAGGCCTAGGCAAAACTCACATGAGGAAAACTGGCCTAAAAGTTAGCACCAGAGGCAAACTTTCAGGTCGTTAGTCCAATCAGAATCACAAAAATGATTCTCAGGCATAGGGTTAGAAGCGCAAGTCTCTATTGAACAAGCTGAGAATCTGGCTGATTGTGTCGGTTCTGACATGGCTTAAGCTCTGTGGTGGATCAGGTGAGTGGTTACAGTTTTATATGAGACTAGCACTGATGGTTTGCAACACTTTCTTACCAATCAGCAGGTGGCAGGGGTACATGGAAAACCTGGCCTGGAATACAAACATTAGCACTAGAGAGCACAGGTATAACAATTCACCTCAACACATAGATTAAGGCCTGGAAGCAATGGACTGGACTCTGACATTTTTGTTTTTTCACATGTGCACAGCTAGACAGAGTTGTACAAAGTTGCACATTTTTTTTTCATAAAGCTGCATAACTCTTTTTGTCATGTAAAAAAAAAAACCTACATAGTTCAGTGCTCTCAGTACCACAGGGTAGTCCCATAAATGGTTTATAATCGTGCAGGAAAACTCTGAAATGAAACTAGTATATTTGGGATTGGCATATATAGGGCACATAATTTAAAAGGCAGCAACTTTTCAGTGTTTTACAGTGCCTGAGTCATCAGAATGCTTGTGTTTTTAATCCATAAAGAGTGTGGATTTATGAACTCCCAACTGTAGCCCGAGACATTTAACCCTGCCAGTAGGCGCTCAGAGCACTTAAACATACTGTAGGGCTGCAGTCACACACACAAAGACACACACAAAGACACACACACATACACGAAGTGGTTTTTATATAACACAGCTCAGCTAGTAAATGTCACCCCGTTGGCCACCTTCAAATTGATACTCCTACACACTCAAAGCACATGTTTTTTTTGTAAACACACATTATGAGGTGTGTACAGTTAAAGTATACATGATTATAAGTTATTAAACATCAACACACTTATTTCATAAAATTCAAGTATATTGAGACACACACACATAAATACGCACAAACAGACACATCTCATTTTGTCCAGCAGATGGCAGTGCCTTCTTTGTGTGTGTGCCCATGGTTTGAGCAGGCGGCTGTGGCTGCAGTTGAGGGGTATTGTCTTTGACTTGCCGTGCGCTTGCGTCTGAACACGTCGAGACATCCACTGTGTTGTTGGCGCGCGTGGCAGGCAGCTCAATGGGACTGGATTTGGACTAGGGAACGCTGGAGACAAGGGCTTTGTTAAGTCAAACTGTGAAAAGAGTTCAAGGGCATCACCGCAACGATCAAACGGCAGCGTTTGATATCAAAACATTGCCGGCGTGCGCTCAGGAAGAGAAGGATAGCTGTTGCCGTTGTTTATGCTGCTGTTTTGCCCGATTTAGAAACACTGAAGGATTCCCTTGACAGCGCATGGTGCAACATTCTCTTTCCTCCATTTATATAAAAAATAAATCATAAGCGTTTGAAGGGCTTCTGTTTTTTTGTGTTCTCTTTCTCTCTTTCCTCGCTGTCAGTCTGTCTCTCTCTCTCTTTTTCTCTCTCTATCTCACTTTTTTCTCTGGAGAGAACTTTTTTGCGTGATTATACTTGATCAAAAGGAAAGAATCGAGGCCAGCAAGCATGGTTTGGTTATTAGAGCGGCCCCCAGAGTTTTATGGTTTCCATCTGACACCTGTCAGAGTGGATCAGCTATAAGAGAGAGAAAGGGAGAGAGAGGCTCAACACAGAGGCCAAACAGAGATGCATTGAGATGCTACCCCTCCACAATGGCATCTGATTAGGGACACCAGTGATTGGCCACTTGAATCAGCCCTGGATTGCGTGGCTGTTGTGGGGCCAGCCACTGATGTATGCAAATACGGCACCAGGGCCTTGTTGATTAGCGCACGTCGCTAGGTGAGTTGGCCTGCGATCGGGCCCTTGCCTGTGCAGCCATGCCAACCGGATTGCCATGGCACCCTGGGCCTCGAGAGGGGGAGAAGGGAGATGTGGTTTCAATCCTTTAGAAGCTGCATTGGCAGGGGGATCTGAGGGGAGACGCAATCTGCCTGAAAAACGAATGATCCAAGAACTGTGCAGTGTATGCACACATGTTGATGCACATCAGTCACTATCTGATGGAAAGCAGTCACTAAGACGACGCTCTCTCTCAGTCTCTCTTTCAGTCTCTCTCGACATCTACCTCTTCACGCTTCTTTCGGTCCCTTTGTTTTTTTTTGTCTCATTTCAGTGTTTTTGGCCTTCCTCCTTTCTTTCCATCACTCTTTCCTTTTTTGTATCTAACGTCTCCTTTGTCGTTCTGTCCTTTTGCATTTCTCTCTCTTCCTCTTGTTCTCTCTCTTTCTCTCTAGCTCTGTGTGCTTAGTTCTGGCCGTGTAGCTTTCCTCTCTCCCCTTCATGCCTAGCTGTGCCTCTCACATTATCAACTCTACCTGTGTCATTCAGCACTCTGACTCTGTCTGACAGTCATCATCCATACTTATTACTGCAATCATCTCCTGTAGAATTGCTCGACTCCCCCACCTCCCCTCCTTTCTCTGTGTCCCTCTCTCTTTCCACCTCTCTCTGCTTCTCTCTCCCACACCATCCCTGTGCCTCTTTCTCTGTCTCTTTTTCTCTCTTTGTCTCTCTTTGTCTCGCTCTCTGCTTCTCTTTAGTATTTGTCCTTCTGTCTTTCTTTTCCTTCCCCCCCTCTCTCTCTCACACACACACACACAGTCGTTTTTTTCATTCATTGACCAGCCTTCTTTCCCTTACACCTTCGTCATTAGTCCTCTCTGTGTCAGACAGATAAATCGCTATGGGTCACCCGCAGCCCAGAGAGGGCAGAGGAAGGCATCGAAACGGGGTCACGTGTCATAGACATCGTGCAGGGTCTTTCATGTCATTAAAATGGAAGTGCATTATCCTCAGGACCTCAATCAGCCGATCCTGTCAGATCAGACAGGCAAAGTCTAGCCTGCGGAGGCTGAAAGGTCTGAGACTTGAAGATTGGGAAAAGGCTGGATCAAATCTCTCATTCCGTTCCGCACGCGTCACGCGCGTGTCTCTGGGGTCTTAAGGGATCCCTCATCCAAAGCCTCGTCCATATTGCTTTCACCTTTTTAGCATTTAAATAACCTGTAGATTCTTACCTGACACTGGTCGAGAAGACAGAAAACCATACCTGCCTCAGCTTTGTGGGGGCCCAGTGTCCAATTTAAAGCGGCACACACTATGACCATCTCTCATTATGGTAAAGCTCACCGGAGCTTTCAAACTGAAGTGCTCCCATCACTCAAGGCTGGCCAAGCGCACAGGCTATTGTGTGACAGGACACTGGTGCTTACATGGAAATATGTCAGTCTCCTGGAGTAGGTGAGGGCCATAGGCCAGAGAAAAGTGGGGCCTGGCTGAACCGGAATGCAGCTCTTCCACCTTAAGGAAGATGAGATTTTCTGGCAGAATTGGTGTGTAAGTGTGTGTGTGTATGTATCTGTGTGGGTGGCAGTCTGGTCTATTGTTCCAGGAAGCATGAGCATTACGAGCGGCGTTTTGCTCCCCATTACGGGCGATAATGATGAGGTGAGAAAACTGGGACACACTGCTCCTTCAGCTCACTATTTTTGGTCCGTCGCTAAAAACTTCCATACTTCCATCCGGTTTCTGTTCCTTCTTTCTCTTTCTCTCTCTCACTCTCTCTTACTCTTTTCAGAGACGATTGATTGTTCTAAAAGATCTTTGCTCTTTTGAAGCAGTCCTCCCACCCACACCTCCTCCTCCAATGTAAAGTTGCTGTTTGGCTCTCTAGATTGAGTGATGTAATTTTTGTAAGGACTCGGGACGTGCATTCCTGGCAAAAATACTATTTGATAATCACTGAGAAATATTCGAACGTGATTATCAAATATATTCAAAAATCAACCCTCACACCACTCCATCTACACAAGTAAGCACATTTGTTCACTTCACTTGAGGAGGAAAATTGAGACAGATGGAGAATTTATCAGCTTTTAGGATTCATGGCAAATAAAACTGATTAATCAAGAAACATGCTTTTGATGTTTGGAGTAGTTTAAAAGTAAGTAAATGAAATGAAACCAAAGTTATGTAAAATTATATTTTACCTACATGGTATCGACGCCAATAAGAATATCTTAATAAACCCATAAACCCACTATGATGTCAGATGTAGAAGATACAAGAAAACTAGACATAAAACTAGACTCGGCATACATCTTAACACACTAATTTTCAACCATGAAAGCAAGTGTTCAATTCCTCATACTTTTGTTTTAGAAAAAATGAGCGTATCTGTATTTCTGATGACGAGAGTTAATAGTCCAGCCGCAGAGGCACATGACACTGACGTGTTTGTTTGTTTGTTTGTGTGTGTGTGTGTGTGTGAGTGTGTTTGTGTGGGTGTCTGTGTGTGGGTTTGATGGGAGATGACTGTGTTTCACTCTCCTGGTCCAGAAGTCATTACCTGAGAGTGGCTGCCAGAGCACTGTACCTCCAGCAAGCCGACAGACAATCAATCAGCGCAGCACTCCACATCCCTCCCCAGGCACATGCAGCAAGTTACTAAAACATACACACCCAACCAGGAATGGGTGTCGAGAGCTGGGATTACATTGATATTAACGCTAATAATGTATCATTGAGCTCTCTTACAAACAGTGCTGCTATCTGGATTTAATGTCATTGTGTCGTTCTACTGTGTCTGCAGTATCAAGCTCTTTCACTTGTTTGTGTGGAGGAGGGATCTGCTTCATGACTAAATCAGTGACATGTCTCTTATTGTCTAATTCTGTTTTTAAAAGCTGTAGAGCTTGAGGGGTGGTATCACACGTGGTATCACACTAAAACAAGGCAGAGAGTGTGACGAATTTTGATTTTACCTTAGTAAAGTACTTCAATGAGATATTTAGTGAGATATGCGGCAAGACAGGGGCCTGTAAAACATCAGCAACCGAATCTCAAATTTCTGAATGTGCAGTAACTCCTCATATGAAACACTGTGAAGTCTTGACTGCACCATGCAATCTTTAAAACTCATAATTCACCACTGCCTCAACTACGGTTGCAGGCTAACATTACTTAACACGTTACCTAATGGATTGGAGGGATAGATGAACAGAAACCCTGTCGAGTGAACCTGCAATGCGTTAGTTGCAACAAACAATGCGGTCCCAGATAACATCCAGGTTTACTTAAGCAAAGTGATGTCCCTTTGTTTGGCAAATACTAGAGTTAACATCATGTGCCAATTTCTTTACCTCTATTTTGGTTTCTAAATATTCCAGCACTAGTCTTTTAGATTGTACTGTGATGTGTGCAGATATTGATATTCAGATTATAAGAATTATTAAATTCAGATTATTACAAATGTAAATGACCTATGCTTAGTGGAAAGCCGGAGTTGAGACAGGTACCCATGGTTACTAAATAACTCCTTACTCACTTATCTTGTTTTTATTTAATTTCTCTCTTCAATAATCATTACTTTAAATAGCCTGTTCACATACTAATCTATATATTATAGCGCTTAAACGTCGATAATCAGTATGTTGAACATACTCTGGAACTCTGTAATTTATGAAACAAACAATAATCAATCATAAGGCGTACTACAGTTACTGTAACATCTGCTGTTTTGGTTTTGTGGAGTGCAAATGTGGAGGCCTCTAAAACTGTGAACCATCAGCTGTGCTATTTTGTTTATAACCCCAATATGATTTAATTTCCCCATTAGACAATACCCCTTGGGAGCATGAATGTTCAGAATCCTCATTCGCTGCATACAAAATGATGGGGCTAGTGTACCAACCCTATAGAGGCCTATATCTTATACTATACATATATATCTTATATATGATAGATGATGATGAGATATATATCCTATATATCTTATATATACAACATATACTTATGTTCACTACAGAGTGAAATAATAAGAAAGGACATCAGTAGTACCTTTGTTAGCATCCAAGCACACACAGACACAAGCACACACACACACTCACTCACTCACACACACACACACACATGCGCAGATGGTTCTTTCCTGATTTTTTTTATTTATTTTTTTATTCAGTCTAACAAAGTAAAGCCACAAATACAAATTTCACCTCCCCTGTATATTTGAATAGGAACAGGTCCTCTGTTTCAACAGTGAGGGTTGATTCATATATACAACACTGGCTAGGACCAAGGGCAGGAATGCATTCAACCATAGATAAGCATTTTGATTCTAGTTTTCCACTGTCTGATTCTAGTTTCCCACTGTACTTGAATTGATATATAGTTCTTCTTAGTTTACTTAAAGGTAAAATTATTCTGTCTGAAGGCACAGTAGATCCTTACACAAACTGAAGTTAGTTTCCCTCAGTTGCCATGGAAATGGTTTTGACATAAAGTTGGACACATGTCTGAAATCTAATGGCCTTTCCTCTAAACCTGCAGGATGATTCATGGGGGGCAACTCCTGAATGGTTTAGCCGGCCCAACCATCATGAGCGCCGGCCCTTTGCTCTCCACCACGTGGTTCGCTCCTGACCAACGGGCAACCGCCACCGCCGTGGCCTCGCTCGTTTGCTACCTGGGCTCGGCATGCTCCTTCCTGATTGGCCCCCTCCTCGTGCCGGCACCCAATGGAACCATGATTGCCACAGGCCGGGTGTACAGCAGCACCTTCTCAGCAGACACCAACTTCATCAGGGACAGGATACAACTGGTCCTTTACGCAGGTGCACAATCCACCTACTGTATGTTATAGCTCAACATCCAACCCTAGTCTCAATGTAGAAACCGAAGCAGCATCACTTTCATGAAATCCATTATTTCTCATCTAATCTAATTGGCCTGTGACATATTTTTTACATGTAACTAAATGACCATATGTCAAGATATAGGAATAACATTGACAGCAGTTATTTAGAAAATATTGTTTTTTCCTCCTGGGAAAGAATTGAACCGAAGAGTTGGAGTTGGTTAAAACTAGTACCATTAATTGTTCTTCAGAAATAATTTAAAAACATTAATTGCCATCTACCCTTGAAGCAATAGTCCAGTTCTGGTTAACTGACTCAGAAAATTAAATCATATAGAGAATGAAATCAAAAACAACCTGTTCAATAATAAACTGACAAGGTACTGACACTGTAACTCGAAAAGAGTTTCGGAAATGAATTCCAGTGTGGCAAAAGCAAGACTCAATACCAGAGGAGTAAAAAAGGTCAGAAGAAAAATGATGGGCAGTGGCACACCGAGGAAGTCAGTCAGGATGAAGTCCAGAGCCTGTTTTGTCTGCGGAGGAGGAAGAAGCAAGAGTGGGGCGGGGGACATTTTAACCAATTCGAAAAGATGGTGGTCTTTTTACCCCCCTCTCCTCTACTTCTTCTTTGTCCTCTGTGTGGCTTGAGAAATTTCTGACAGAGTGTGCCTGGGCTCGTGCCAAAGTCCCAGCACAGCGAAAAGCTGTGGCTCGATAAATCTGTGAGATGTGACAGAAAAGAAGCGATTTATGGTACCCGAGGTCCACTGGTGTTTTTTGGAAACGGTCTCTCCAATACTGAGAGAAAGACGAGGGGGAAAAAAAGAAAAAGAAAAATCTGAAGCTCATCCAGGGGAACTATGCATCTGCTGCTGGATTGGGGAAGGGGGGGTGGGAAGGGGAGGTGATGCAGAAACGCAAGGAGGCGAGATGACATAGGCAAGGGAACTGACAGGACGGGGGTAGGCTGGATTTAAGAACTGCCTTGAAGAATGGCTGATTTCTGCAATGCACCAGATCTGCACTCCAAGCTATTTCTGGCTGTATCTGATGTACTGTATTTTGGCCATATTTCTTTGAGCTATCTATAAAGCGCTGCTTC
>JAGFZM010001312.1:246723-259223 GCA_017657215.1 Limnothrissa miodon
TGGCTTTTTTTTATATATATTATTTTAAGTCTTTCTGCAGGGTCCGCGCAGAATCCCTCCATGGCCATTACGGCACTGTCATCAGCGGCTCACCCTACCGTTCCTCAGCATTGTTAGTGCAGGGCAATGGCCAGGCCAGATTTAGAAGAAGCAAAGTGCTTTTGTTCAGCTGTAACACAGTCAATGCCAATGCCTGCCATACCCTCAAAAGCCCCTTTTTTAAGGCAGTAGATATGAAATGCAGCATTTAAATGTTCCAATTATTGGTTCCTTTCAGTGTGCTGCAGACTTTCTTCTCCTCCAGTTTTGAACTTTTCGCACGCTTTCCTCAGCGAAGCACAGTTACAATTTTTTGGATGGTAATTGCACAAACAAAGAAAAAATAATGCAATGCTTTACTGCTAAACATGAATCATCTCCAAGAGATTAATGCCTCCACAGACACAATGCTCAGTGCCACTGTTTGTTTTGAATTGCAGTGCGAGAGAGAGAGAGAGAGAGAGAGAGAGAGAGAGAAACTAACCTCTAAAATTGCAAATCAGTTCTAGCATTTCAAAAACGGTTAGAGCTATCAAATTGAGAACGTATTACAGATGTTTATATATTTACTGAGCCTGAACTCCCATCAACTTCTTGGTCGAGTCACTCAAAGTGACTGCCTGTGATTGCACCCAATCTAGTAAAATAACACCACTCCTTAGGGGCCGGCGATGTGTTGGATCACAATCTACTATTCAGCAGGAAAGCAATGTCTGAAGTCTGTTCTGATTGTTTTAGAAGTCCACCTAGAAAAGGCATGTTGCTCTTTGAATCACTTCTTTTTTATTTTATTCTACTTCAATGACAATATGAATTCTATATCTATACTTCAAGTCCTCCATCCTTTGCACCAGTGAATAAAAAAAAGATTAAAAAAAAGATCTCAGATCTTTAAATCAACAGTTTTTTTTCTAATGGTTACTTTCCTTTCTTGTCCTTTGCAGCAACGTGCGGTTCCTGATGATTGCGCTGGCCTATTCCGTGCCCACAGGGGTGATTGCAGGCTGGTCCGGGGTACTAGACATGATCCTTACCCCAGCCAACATCAACCAGGTAAGGCACTCGCCACTCTGTGAAAAAAAAAAATTCAACTGAAGTTGCTGTCAAATTCACTACCTATTTATCACATTATTTCAAAGTTCAGTGTATGTAGAACATGCACTGCTCAGACTCAGTATGTCATCATGAAATGTTTCTTCTTTTTTTTTTTTGTAAACTGACAAAATTGACTGGTGGAATTCAGAGGAAACCATTTGTATTCACCAGCCACACATGCCCTGTGTATATTTTCACGCGTGGGAGTGCAAAGCATGTTTGATGTGCAATTACCTGAAAATCGGCCCAATTCGAAAACTTCCCTTTCATTTTTCTAGTGCGAATGACTACTTTAATCACCATCAAGCACAACTCACAAAATGCTATTTCCTCCACTAAAATGGATGTTGACTCCTAATTAACCCCAAGACACACACACACACACACACACTCGCATAGACACACAAATACACACACACACAAACCATTTTCGTATATACACACTCACACACACTTGCCAGCGTCTTTTCCAAGCCTCAGGGCAAAATCATCATCAGCGATATGTTCCCCTTGCTGTACCCCACTCATTAAAAACTTGATGAGCCCGGGCACCATTTCTTCTTTGAACTTAGAGCCCACAGCATGGAGGGCTTAATTGTGCCACATTTTGGACAGCTTCAGAAGCCTGTACCCAATCCTTGGTGTCCAGCCTGCTCTTTCATAACCGTTGAAAAAGTAAAACACACACACATACACAAGGAATCTGGAGCATTTCATATTTGCATGTGTGACCGCAAGCGCTTCTAATCAGAACTTCTTTTAAAGCTACACAAAAATAAAAAAAAGCGAGATGTGTGTGTATTTATATGAGCTAAAGCTAGAGAAAAGAAGAGAGAAAACAATCTCCCTCCTTTTCTTTCTTGCTGTCTTTCGCTAGTCTCCAAAGCAGCTGTGTGAGGAGAGCTGAGACATGGCAGAGGTGGGGAGGAGGAGGAGGAGAAGGTGAAGATGAGAAATCTTGTCTCGTGCTGCGCTGGGAGAGATTTTGTCTCAAGGTTATCATCAGACCGGCTTACCTGTGTGGCAGGAATCGCAGAGTGAGATGGAGACGGATGGAGAGAGATGTACAGAAATACAGATAGAGCAAGGATACAGAAAGAGAGAGATGGAGAGACAGAGAAAGAGAGAGCGATATCAAGATAGTTTAAGAAAGAGAAGTTTGAAGATGATCGAGAGACATTGAACCATGGAACCAGTAAGTGGAGGAGGCAGGAGGGAAAAGAAGGAGAGAAAGAGAGAGAGAGAGACACTGAGAGGAGAGATGAATGTCCCCCGTCGCTGAGGCACCGTCATCCTTCCCTGGCTGTCACAGTCACCTCGGGTGGCTTTATAAATTCTTTATGATCTCACTTAAGTTTCATTTCCCATGAAAAGTCACTCCTCCAGCAATTCTGGTCCGCTCGGCGTTGGGTTTATTCTCCACCATCAAAAGATCATCTCCTCAAAGACACTCGCAGCCTAAGCCCCCATAGAAGCATTCGCAGTCTCTGATGGCATCTGTCAATGTGCCATAAGGTGCCTTTTTCTGATGCTGTGAAAGGGGGTATGGTTGTATTATTGATGAAACCTTTGGGGAGGGTTTAATGATATGATATTAAGTTTGCCTCTCAGTGACTGTAACAGTGAATCTACCAAGAATAGCTGATGGAAAACCACTGTGTCCACAACCTGACATCTCAACTACCTTCTTCCTTTCTTGTTCTGGAAGAGAATGGAGTAATGGCCTGTGACGCTTTTATTCAGAAATTCTAAACTCTCCATACATCTCTCAACTTGAATCATGCACCCTATCTCACTTTAACAGTTTGACACTATGTCATACTGCTGTCTAGTTGAGGACCCGGCTTGGACAACCTGTCTTTTCTTCTACGTGGCACAGTCCACCGGGACCATTTTTCATTGAGTTGACACAGACACTAAGTGCAAACACCCTGTCCAGTCTCTCTCTCTCTCTCTCTCTCTCTCTCTCTCTCTATCTATCTCTATCTCTCTCTCTCTCTCTATCTCTCTATCTCTGTGTGTATGTGTGTGTGTGTGTGTGTGTGTGTGCTTGAGTCGTCAAGAGTGGGTTATTGCTGCTGTAGTGTGCATCTTACCTTCTCTCTCTCTATCTGTCTGTCTCTCTCTCTCTCCATCTCTCTCTCTCTCTTTCTCTCACTTTCCCTCTTACACAAGCAATCAATAGATCTTCAGTTCAGCCTAGGCCCTCCCGGTCTTCACCCTTCACTGTGCTGTCCTAACTCCTTGTCAGCCCACAGATGAAATGTCAGATGCCAATCTCATCGGCCCGCGGCACAAAGCAACCCAGAGTGTGGAGTGAGGCCCGGGGGTCCTGCCTGGCCATTATCGGGGATTCAGTGAGGGATTGGCAAAACACGGTTTCAGCCATTCTGTCGGGCCGTGCACAGGGGTTGGGGGAAGAGGGGTGGGAAGGAATAAGGAGGTGGAGGAGGCAAGACAAAACAAGGCTGGGCAAAGCAGGGCAAGTTTATTTAGGGGCCTTTCACACGGACACGCTTTTTTAACCTCCAGGCGTTCGATTTCAATTGTTTCCCTATGGAACGGAGCGTCTTTGAAAAAGTTCCACTGCTGCAACGCGTTCGGCTTTTTTAGTCGCTTGCATCTCCTTCAAAAAACGCGAGGCTTCTAAAAACGTGAGGCGCTCAAGGTTGAAAATGGTTGAACTTTTGAGGTCGCGTTTTTATTAACAATGGGCGTTGCGTAGCAAAGTTTACATTCTTAACCGCTTTGCAAACGCCAAGTTGTTGGAATGGTTGTGAGAGAGTAGGCTTTTTTGGAGGTGAAAAGCGCGTTCCGTGTGAACGGCCCCTTAAAGAGCATTTTACACACAGAGAAGGCAGTTCAGTGTGCTTTTAAAAGATAAAGGCAACGAGCAGTGAATAAATAAAAAAATTACACATTTTAAAAAGCCAAAAATATGTATAAGTAGTTGAAAATGAAACATGACAATTAAACAAATAAAATTAAAGTAAGAAATTAAGTAAGGGAGGAGGGTTGATTGGTGATAGGTGCCTAGAAAGAAAGAAAGCTACCCAGAGCCCATGTCTTTTCTGTCAGTGCAATGCATGAGTCAATGCATCTACTGGCGCTGGCAGTGATCTCTTCTTTTCTGGCCTGAGCTGGTCAATTTCAGGGGGTAGGAAATGGCTACAGTACATTGCCCTGTACATATAGTACATCCACCCGCTTTCCCTGTAGCCCAAAAGTCAGTGCACCACCACAAGCAAACATTTATGCAGGAGAAACAAAACTGCTGGTATCTCAGAGCGTAGGTGGTACTCATCACTACCACCACCACTACCACTACCTCTACCTCTGTAGGTGTTGGTAGCACTCACCACTTCTACCACCACCAACATTTTGTTATTGTTGTTGTCCCCAAACAGTGGACGACAGACATCCTTCAGACCTTTGGCAGTTGTTGTCTGGCAGTAGCAGCTGGCCTCTCCGTCTCGGAGTCTGAGGACACTGAACAAGCGACGCTGCACCAGCCCACAGCAGGGACCACACATTTGTACTGGTGCCGAGCCGCGGTACCAATTAGCATCCGCTAAGGGGCGTGCATCCCCTCTGCGCTAATCAGTCACGTCTAATTGAGCTTCTAATGGAGGACAGCAATTAAGCACATTAGGCCGTTAGTCTGATGAAGGAAGAGGATCCTCCGTGCCCTCGGGAAAGTCACTCCTTAACTCAAGGTGCTCTCAGCACAGAAAACAAAGTCAGCAAAGTATATGACTGCCAAAGGGGGTGTCTTTGGGATGCAACCCCTCAGGAAATGGTGTTAGTAGGATTAATGGAGAGATTTCAGTCTTCTATAGGTTGCATGAGTATAGCTCTGTGAGCTTTGAATTACACTGAAAATGGTTCCATTTCCAATGCTGCCCTATTCAGAAAAAAACAGCTCAAATAAGCATGCAAAAGCAATCAGTGAAGAAATTGTGGGCCTTGAGTATTCCTCTGTAATTAAGACTGGGCATTAGTCCGACCACAGCTTTGGTAAAGTTGATGAAGCCACAGGAAATCCATTAGCAAATCAAGGCTAGTTGAGTAATCCTCCTAATTGTGTGATTGTTTGAATCAAGCACTATGCAGACAGTCTCTCTCATTCATCTGTGGTTCATCCATCTACTCTCACCCATTGACAATCACACCATGGCTATTGATTAATATTTTTTCCAGTATCACAATCATCTTTGTTTGATCATCCAGACTATTTTTCTGTCATCTGTAGTCATCCATTCACAGGGTCAGACAGACAGACAGACAGGCAGGCAGACAGACAGACAGATGCATAGAAAGACAGACAGACCGACAGACAGATGCACAGACAGACAGACCGACAGACAGAAAGACAGGCTGGCATTCTGGCACGCAGACAGACGGGCAGTGGCAGGGATGCAGAGTCACTGAGCCATGGCTTTGGGGTGCTGTGCTCTGCATGGGAAGACGATGAGTCACACCTCTTGTTGTGTCTATGTCTGTCTCTCTGTCCACAGGTGGATGCAGGCTGGGTCGGATTCTGGTCCACGGTGGGAGGCTGCGTGTTTGGAGTGGCGATGGCCCGGTAAGCACAGTGAAAAATGTTTAATCTACTTTCTTTCTCTATCTATTTTGCTCTGTGTCTTTTGCTTGATCTCTCTTTCTCTCTCTCTCACTCAATCACTCACTCACTCATACACACACACACACACACACACACACACTCACAAAGTAATTTGTTTCAGAAAGATTGTGCCGTGTAGATTTGTGTGCCTTCAATACACAAAGGAGAGTGGAGGAATCATTACAAGTCTCCATTTGCATTGTCGTAGTTCTGACGCCCAACTCAGCTTATTGTTGGAAATTGATGCTGCTGATGTTTTTGTTTTCTGTGTGTTTTTGTTTTTTGTTTTTTTGTTTTGTTGCTGTTGTTGATTGCACTGCGTAGCTCCTGATTTTCGCTTAATCACTCCAGTCCCGCTGCTTTGCTTGGTGTAGCATGGTGATTCGTCAGCCATTGAGTTTTGGCAGTGATGACTTGTTTTGGAAGTTGTTTGTGTGTGTGTGTGTGTTTTGAGGACAAAATAAAGACTATTTTGGATTGCTCAGACAACATTGCTTTACTGTATTAAATGTATTTGATGCATTAAAAGGTTCACTTGGCAATTAAAGTGAGTGGGACAGGTTGATGCTAATGAAATGGCCTTGCTTCATCGACGGATGGATGGCAGCGCTACAGACTCCAAATGTGCAGGAGGCAGGGGGTGTCATATTTGTTTTCAGCTGACAGAGAACCGCTTATTATTAGGCTCAATCAGCAGATCCCCTGCCACCGTTTCAGGGGAGTCTGGGGCAGTGTGTTGTGAAAGAGTTACCGGGGAAAATAGGGCGATAACTCTTCAGTAATCAATGCAGAGGTTGGGGTGGGGTGGGGGGTAATGGAGGTTTCCAGGTTACACTCTGAGATTAGTAGTGATTGCAGTTGAGGTCTGAGTCTTTGACCTCTGAGGCCAACTTTGTGTTGTTGTGGTTTGGTTTCTGATCGGCATTGATATCAGCTGTGTTGTTATGGATTGGTATTGGCCAAAACACAGGCTAAACTGATTCTAAATGTTGACCCAAGTGCATTGTCCCAAAACATTTCTGTCCAAAACAAACACCAGGTGCTTTGTGAGTTAGCCGGTTGGGTCATGGCAGTGGCATACTCCATGAAAATTAAACGCTGGCTCGCTGCACCCATAACTAAAAATATATGGAAATATCATCAATGTTCAGTCTGGAGCCCGGGCCCTGGCTGCCTCCGTAGCTGGAACAGAGCTAAGTAGAAGTTAGCCTTGCAGCTGCCGACAGCATGAAGACACTAATTGAAGACTCAAGATGCACAGCTGATTGGCAGCTCCGCACCCCCGTGCAGAGGGGAGTTGGAAGCCCTCCAAAGACACTGGAAGGAGTCGTGGAGAGGACGAGTGAGGGAGAAATAGATAGAGATAAAGAGAAAGAGAGAGAGAGAGTGGGAGGAAGAAAAGACAAGGAGAAAGCCGTGACAAAAACCTGTGACAGATGCCCCTGTCGTCGTCGTCTGTGAGCGGAGCAGGCCCTGCGCACTGATGGTAGTCATTTGCCGAGCGCCGGCGCGTTAATGGGGCCCCAAGAGCTAAAGGGGAGCGAAGGGCTGCTACAGCAGGAATGGCGACACTAGCAAGCTAGTTTTCTGTCTCTCTCTCTCTCTCTCTCTCCGTCTTTCTCTGTCTTTCTCTCTCTCTCTCTCTGTCTTTCTCTCTTTCTCTCTCTCTGTCTTTCTTTCTCTCTCTCTCTCTCTCTCTCTCTCTCTCTCTCTCTCTCTCTCCTGGGTCTCTCTCTCCTAATGCAGCAAGAACATGACTCATTACAGCCACTGAGGGAACCAGAGCAGGAGGAGAAGCACCATGCCGAGATTTTGAAACCAGAAACCAATCCGAATTGCCTTTAAATTAAAATGGCTCTGCGTGGCTTCCAGTGAAATAGCTTCCTGTGCCAAGGAGAGTTAATAGTCCACCCCCCCAATCTACTGCCTTCTTTTTTGGCCTAGATGAGTCATTTTTCTTGAATTGTATTTGGTGGGGAATTAAAGTAATTTCAACTTGCACAGCTGCTCTGTGTGCAACTTTAAAAGTAAAAAAAGAAAAGAAGAAAAGAAAAGCCTGTTATTTTCCTGCTGGAAAGTTATATGGCCTGCGGTTTCTTTCTCTTTTCTTCCCTGCAATTTGAAGACAAACCACAATCAGTCACGCACAAACACACAGTGTTCACACACAGTTAATCTTTTGGTTTTTTTTACCCTTCACAAAAGTGCATGTACTGTTATCTTTTGAGATATGAGTCACACCATCACTGCTGGCCAATTAGAGTTCATTTCCTGGAAGACACAGCGGCTGTCTGGAGCACCTGTCTGGAGCACAAACAGGAGCGCGGCCCTTTCCCTTTGTCGCGACAGCTTGTGCCCAGGGTGACACCGGGGAACTGCAGCCGCGATCCCACATCAGGCATTAGCCTCCATCGCCAAAACCCCAGGATTAATCGCAAACTCAAACACAGATGCCCATCTCCCTAATTGCCATTAGAGACCCAATGAATGATCTCTCCTTCTCTCTCTCTCTCCCTCTCCCTCTCCCTCTCTCACTGAACAACTTCGGCTGAAGGAATGGCCTTGTGCCTAATTGTTTTGGCAACACTGGTTGTTGCTTGTGGGGGAATAATACATTTGCGATTCCCTTGATCGTCAGCCCTCTAAATAACCACGCAGATGCACAGCTACGTTTTGACTGAGAAGTTAAGCAGACACCAGTAGCAGTTCTGTACTTAGGACATGGCTTATGACTCAACACAGAGAGTTAGTTCTCGAGGACATTTTAAGAGAGGCTTCATCATCATCAATCATAGAAATGCACAGATAATGAATACATATGCTGCAGATGGAGCGCTAATTAACTCGCAGCCTGTCGTCTTTTTAAAGGTGTATATTAATTCTTGTCAGCGCAGGTCAAAGCATATAGATAATATTTTATAACAGCCGAAGCCTCAAGCTGTGTGTGCAGGAGAGGCTAGATTTTAATTGATTTTATCAACCTTTGGGAGTGTTATGTGTGTGTTGGGGTGTGTGTGTGTGTGTGTGAGATGGAGACAAAAACTGATCTGGCATATGTGAATGTCTGTAAACAGAAAAAGTTGTTGCATTAGAGGGGTACAGCATAAAATTTCTGAAAAGATGCCTCAGGAAATAATGTGATGCGAAGTTAATTTTGGAACTTCCAACAGCCTTTATTAAATATGAAATCCAGTTAAACAACCAAATTACAAATGATGATAACCTCATTCTTATATTGCTGATGTGCTTTATGGGATTCCTGGGTTCAATCGTTCGGTGAGTCAGTCTCAGGGGTTCGGCCTCAGCCGTGGCGGTCCGGACACACCCAAATTATTGTGTAAATTTGTGATGACACGGCCCGAGGGGTTCGGTGAATGCACATATGAAACTGGTGGGGTTCAGTACCTCCAACAAGGTTTAGAACCACTGGTCTAGACATACACTTTTTTAGTTGTACTGTGGATTTGGATTGATTTAGAGGTGATTGCCAAATAAGCAATGTAGAAATAAATTCGAACCGTTGCTGTGATCCGAAAACATAAACCGCACGAAGACCGTCGGAATGCTATGAAACTGATGAGAACATTTTATTTCGTTAGTTGCAACATGTTAGGCTACATGGAAAAATGACGACCTATGGGAAAAGGCCGGAGGACACAGCGTCAAGGTTCCACCTAAGTGTTTACCTCTGAACTGGCCTCACAAGCTGTGACACAGAAGCATATTTAAGGCTAATTTCCCTTTCGTCATTGCCGTCAGTGTGTATTGTCTTTAATTAACAACTCGTCTCTCAGACCAACTGGTCTTCACAGATCCTGTACTGCAAACAGTGGTCACATGAATATTAAGTGGTCTTCAACACTTCAAGGCGTGCCCTTCCCAGACAGCTTCATCTCATTACAGACCATGTGGAACCTTACTGAAGATATCAGTCATAACACCACAAATAACAATACTCACATACAACCAATATATAATATCATAAATTTGTACTACAGCAACTCTAAAAAATATATAATCTTCAGAACTATTTTAGCTTCTCTCTTGCTTCTTCCTTGCTTCCCGAAAATGACCTCTCATCAATAATTTCTACGTGGTCTCATTGCTTTTCTTGAAAAACTATTACAAAATCTCCAGAGGGAACATTTTTACAATATGAGCAATGAATGGGAAGTTAAAAATGTCTCCCACTCCCAAAAATGGTGGGTTGGATATGAAACCTCATGAAAACCAATCCCCATGTCTGAAAAATGTACTTTACTTCCTCTTCTGTGGTTCTTCTCGGATAGGGCAGCTGGAAGACTAAAGAAAAAGAGCCGGATTTTCCTAGTCAGACGGCGTTGTTTACAGGAGACAGACTGAATCAAAATGAACTTCACGCTTGAGCATCTCCTATTTATGCCTCAACAGATGTGTTCATACTCAATCAAACTCGGGTCCGACAAGAGTGTTTCTTACTGGAGGGCAATTTGGGATGGGGGGGGGAAAAAAACTATTGAAAATAACACCCTCTACAAATTCACTTCCCATTCGATATTTCAGACCTGTGTCGACTTGGCAGCTTATTGGGTCATTATAAACTAGACACTCTATTACAGCATCAGCAAAGATGTTTGGATGTGTTTTTCGGTGGTACACAGGGAGAGCTTGTGGATTAAGCAACACTCAATTTGTGTTTTGTTTTGTTTTTCCCTGAGAGTTCTAAAGCGGTTTTTGATTACTCAAATTCCCCTCGGAATTGACTAAAACTGTTCCTAGGTCAGAATTGCTAAGCAGGCTGATATTATTTGTGACTCTGCACAGGTTCGCCGACTCCATTCGTGGGATGCTGAAGCTGATCCTGGTGCTGATGCTGGCAGGCGCCTCGCTCTCCGCCACCTGGTTCACGCTCACCTGCCTGACCCGCCTCACCCACCTGCCCTCCACCAAAGGTAGGAACAGTCTCACACACACACACACACACACACACACACACACACACACACACACTCAAACACTCAGAGTCCAGTTAGACCATGGGTCGAAACAGACGACTCACATTCAGCTCGCACCTGCCCGCAAACTTTTGAGGCTTTAAGAATCGAGGCCAGTCCATCGAAAGCTGCAGAGGAAATCGTGTAGACTGCTGCAAGATGGATCTGTCTGATGAGTGGTGGGGGGGGAGGTTGAAGGCTGGGAGTTGAGTGAAGTAAGGTTGGGTGGGGTTGGGTGCCACCGAGGCTTAGTCACAGTCTCGCATTAAAAGCCTGTCAGTGCAGCTGTGTTTATCTGGCTCCGGTGTTAGAGCCGTAATGGTGGCAGGGGTAGAGACAGATGAAGGGATCGGGGAGAGGGGAAAAAAAGCTGAAAGCAGAGATCATTAGGGTCCATATCTGTGAAGGGAAAATGGGGCGTCCCAGACACACCCTGGGCACAAGCTCGCTCCGAAAGAAAAAAGCCACCAACATATGCCAGACTTTGATTTGCCAGTTCCTCCGTGCCCATCCGTCATCTCATCCCTGTGTCACGGCACCTGCCTTTTGTCTCAGCCCACGCGGCGGCGGTGGCAAATTAATGCCAAGGAAAAAGGCAGGGGTGCGTCCTGTCCACCTGGCACAGCCAACCAGCGCGCGACGGGGCCCGCCAACATCACACGTACGTTTAGTGCGGTGGCGCGCTGCGACGCGTGCTGTGCGGATCATGGTATGAATGTGTTTGTCTCTGGGTGGCGGCGGGCTGATTGACTGGAGGGTTTTAGTGCCCAGGGTGAAGTCATCTCTGGCTGACATCTAACTGCTTTGCCGTTACTTCAGGCAAGGTCACACTGTTTTCCAGTGTTGTTAAATATTCGTTTTCAACACTTCAGCACCTCTCTGCATCTCTTTTCCCTCTCTCTCCTTCTCTCACTCCCCTCTTCCTCTCCCTCTCTCTCTCTCCCTTCTCCCTCTCTCTCTCCACCCTACCCCCTCTCTCCCCTCTCCCTCTCTCTTTCTCTCTCTCTACACCCCCCCTACCCTCTCTCTCTCTCTCTCTCTCTCTCTATCTCTCTCTCTCTCTCTCCACCCCCTCACTCTCTCTTTTTTGTCCCCTGTAGCCACGCTCTACACCTCCTGCATCCTGCTGGGTGTATTCATCAACAGCAGCGTGCCCATCTTCTTCGAGCTCTTCATCGAGACGGTCTATCCAGTGCCCGAGGGCATCACCTGCGGAGTGGTCACCTTCCTCGGCAACCTCTGCACAGGCCTTCTGCTCTTCTTCCTCACCTTCTACTTCACAGGTACACACAGACACACACACACACACACACACACACACACACATATGCGTGCACACACACATACCACTCTCTACGTTTCTCTCTCTTTCTTACTTTTCTCTTCATCGATATTTTCTTCCCTTTTCTACTTCCAAAATTGGAACACCACCTTAGGCTGAAACGTTTTTAGACACTCAAGCACCAGGCTTCTCTGTTTGAGTGAACGCAAGCTGTGCAATATATATTACTGGTGTCCCTGACGGCTAGCAGATATTGAGGGGAACAAGCAAATGCCTTGTTTTGTTTTTGTGTTTAGCGCTGAATTCGATAGTGTTCCTTCTCATTTTATTGGTTTCTGAGCCTGACCCCCCCACCCACACAACTACACAGATCTACCACACACACACACACACTCACACACAAACATACACACACATACATAGACTAGGAATGTTGCCATTCTCTTCGCTCACCTAGACCTCCAAGCAAATAAAGGATAGAATTTTC
>JAGFZM010001312.1:262337-284260 GCA_017657215.1 Limnothrissa miodon
CACACACACTTACACACACGCACATACATACACAGACACACACACACTTACACACACGCACAGCACGAGCCCCGACCTCTTTGTGTCTGCATCAAGGATGGGGCGCGCTGCACGTCATCACTACATCTGCCTGTTGTTTTTATGTGCTCCTGACAGACAAGGAAGTCTTTCCCTCACCCCACCGCCTGCTTTTCTTTTCTTTTTTTTTTGCTTTCCTTTTGCTTTCCTGACTCCTACTTATACCCATACAAATAGCTGTTTAAAAAGAGAGGGGGGGGGACTTAAAATGTATGTCACTCTGAAGCCATATGCTCAGTGGTAAAATAGTATGCGTAAAAATGCCATTTTCCAGAAAAATGCCAAGCAGCATTTTTATTAATATTATATTTTGAAAAGCAACCAATGATGATGGCCTGTCATGGCTAATAAAACCTTGTGACTGAGAGCCATTTTGAGATGGACGTTTTATTTGTGTGCCTTGATGTCCTTGCACGCAGAGATAATTGGACCTGCTAACTTTCACCTTTCACCAGTCTCTATGGTGAAAATCTGAGTGCACACTAAACTACGCCCCTCTAGAGACACACACACACACACAGCAACAGCACTGCCACTCTGTGCAATGAATTGGCAACAATTAAGTGTAATTACAGCAATACAAGCTGGTCAACATGTCTGAGATGCCTTAGTTCTCTGTGCCTACACACACACACACACACACACACAGTCCATCTGACTCTCAAGGCAAAGAGCTGCTAGTGTCTGAGTGACAGGAAATGCTCCATCTCCACAGCCTACACTTTTTGAGTCACTGTTCCAGCTCAGCTTGCAGTGGCAATGCTCTTTTGTGTGCCCATCTCAACATCTTTGCCTCTCCTGGTATTCAGATGGAGCAGGAAAGAGAAGTTTGTTTAGAGCAAAATGGGAAAAGCAAGAAATTAGCAGTATTTTCTCTGTAAACAAAAGCATAACCGCATTATTTCAGTTTATTGCTTGGTATCACACGAGAAAGGGCAGATGACTCCTACAAACTCTTGTAACTTAACTACTTTGGGAGCCACCCAAAATGGCCTTTTGTTTCTCCCTCCCGGTAACACAAAAGGCCGAGCTCCCAGCCCCAGCTGTGCCCTCGGCTTCTCCGACCCCCGCGGAAGCGTCTGATTGGATTACCTGCGTGTGAGCAAGCGGCGGCCCAGGCCACTTAGCATTCATTGGGTTTGCGCGCTAAAGCAGACAGCTAGCACCTTTAGCTCAGCGACGTGCTCTGTGACGTGCTCCGCGCTCCGCTACCTGTTCCCTGCGACTCCCATCTACAGTAAATTGATGCGAGCGGTTGATCGGCGCGGAGCAGCGGAGCAGCGGGCCAGATAAACACAACTCTATTAACCTGACGGAACCACTGCTTCACCCACACCGAGAGCCAGTGAGGGCCTGATTAATGAGACCCATCTCATTCTGTGTGTGCCTGTGTGTGTTTGTTTGTGTGTGTGTGTGTGTGTGTGTGTGTGTGTGTTTCAATGTATGTGTGTGTGTGTCTGCGAACTTGTAATGGACACAGCATCCCTTTTCGCTTCATTACAATCTCTGGCCTTTCTTTCACTCTTTGTTCTCCTTCGTTAATGTTTCTCTCTCTAGTCGTCCGTCCGTCTGTCTGTCTGTCTGTTTGTTTGTTCGTTTGTTTTTTCTGTTTTAATTCTCGACTCAGAGCGGCTCTTAGACGTGCCGTTGTCTCTGAGGACAAATGAGCAGTAATGCGGATGGCCTAAAGACGGGCACGCACCGACACAAAGTGCCAGCTACACCTCTTTGAAAGTATTCTCACTTAGAGAGAAAAAAAAGACTTTGAAAGTTGCCCCCAAATTGAAGCTCGGATCTTTTCTCTCTGCCATTACTGTGTTTTTACGGCTATTTTTTTTCTCTCGTATGGGATCGGCCAAGCTACACGTTTCTGATTGTTAGCGTGGATCTCCCAGAACACAGCAATGACCCAGCATTCGTTGCTTCCAGCACACCATGGCTATTGATCCAGCTCCCCGCATGGGGGCCGCTGGGCCATTGATCAAGCCCCCGCTGTCTTTGTCCAGACATCGCCAGACCTGCACACCAGTCCTAGTTTGAATGAAGATGAACTGGCCTGCACGGTCCCAAGGGGTCTCGTTGCTTGACCTGCTTATTTCCTTTCTATATTTGGACAGGCACCCTACAGGGGCTCCTGCGGCTTTGAAGAGTGTGTTCTGCTGGCGGTTGTAAGCCGCTTGCCGGGTGGGCTTTAGGAGGCCCAGTGGCATCACTGGCTCTCTGGATTTTCCTCCAACCGTTGCACATTTTGATGAATGAATAGAATGAATAACTTTATTCTGCACAGCAGATGTAACCACATTGACTCGCAACATTTTTGTTTCTCCAAATTATCACTAAAATGTAGCTTGATGTTTCAAAATGTAAATATTTGACAAAGGGGCAGTATGCAGAAGAGCAGAAGCAACCTTGTGCAGTTGTCTTTAAAAGGTTTGTTAAATGAGAAATCTGGCCAATCAATCAATAGTCCAGTTGTTCAATGTCACTGAGTATTAGTCAATAGAAAAAAAGATGCCATTAATTCCCCACTTAGTGTTAGTTACCAGCTACAGTATTCGGTTGTATCGAAGTTTCTCCTTTTTTCCCTACTGACAGGATTTGGTTACCTCGAACAACAGGGCTATAAATTGATTGAGTTTCTCCGTTAAGGAACAGTGGTGTTGCATGTTCTCAGATAGAGGGGTGAAGTTGACGTAGTTCCAACCCGCAGAACAGTGAGTTTTAATCCTTGATGCCGTTCAAATGGCGTCTCTGATAAAAGGTGCTAGCTTTCCTTTCTCTAAAAACAGTGGCAGCTGTAATAGGGTGGATTATGTTGAGTTGTTGGAAGTCAAGGAAGCTTTCTGCTGACTGCTGAAGCGAGCATCGAGGCCTGAAGTTAGACTGTCAAAACAGCAGAGCCAAAATGCGGCTTCTCAGCTTTTGTAAGAAAAAGAAATAAAGATTTGTTCTCAACGTGACTGCAATGTGTAAAGAAAAATTACAATACAAATACAAATTGAGTTGTTCTCTTTTTTTCACAGTTGAAGCATTTGACATTTGTATGATTGCTCACATCTCTCTCCACAAATCTAGCCACTGAGCCCTTTAGAGATGTGTGTTAAGTATTTCTTTTCTATACCTGAGCACTTACAGCCCTAATCATCCTTTCTGATCACTCAAGCCACAGAAATAACCACATGAACACTCTACTTCCACATGCTTTTATATTGTTTGTGCTGTTGAACCCAACTGACTTCTGTTTGTTTTTCTTTCTTTCTTTCTTTCTGTCTTTCTTTCTTTCTTTCCAGATACATCCTGGTTGAACTGGTGTCTGACAGGTTCCTGTGTCTTCAGTCTCATTCTCATCCTCATGTTCCGAGAGTCATACGACCGCCTCTACCTGGACGTCTTTGTGTCCGTCTGAAAACAGCGTCACTGTTTTTTTTACAAGACATTTTGAAGAGAACTGGAAAGGAATGCAATGACTTGCACAAAATGGAGACTGAAAGAGAGACTGTTGGAGTAGCAAGACGAGCATTGTCACATTTTTTATTGACTCTGAGAAGATATGCTGTTGGTGGTGTTGTTATACAAGCTTGTAACAACATTGACAGTTGTTGTAACATCGATCGTGACCACAAGGGAAGAAAAGTGAGTGATAAGTCCTGGTGTCAGATAGCTTGGTCAATGTTTCTTACCAGCACCAAGTTGTTGTTTTCCCCTCTTGGTCTTGCTATCTTTTATAATTGTTAACGTTAATGATTTTTTAATATATACAGTATAAACACTGTGCAAAAATTAAAGGCACCCTACGTTTTATTCCACCAGTCCCATGAGGACCATACATATTCTTTTCTCACTTTCTTAAACCTAATACAATAAGAAAATACAGGATTTGTTTTACAAAATATTTGTTAACACATAAAATGGATGTCTGGTTCTGGAGTCAGACTTAGGCCATGCCCCTTGATTTGTTGCCCCAGCAGTTGAGGAAATCAGCTGCTGATCTCGCCTTGGTCAAAAAGACATGGCCCAAGGGTGATATCTTACCTAGCCATGCCTTCCTACGGACTTCTGCCCTCCCTCCAGTCCTGGTCTAGATTTGATTCCATTGAGTGTGTTCTCTCAGGAGGCATTTTTCCTCAGATCCAGTCAGCGAACAGAGGGATGTGTTGCAAAGCTGCAACGCTACCAGTATCTCAGTAGTGAATGGCCAGACCCTCTACACGAATAAAGAGTAGAACAAGGGCTGGTTTTATTACCAGGCTAGGTGATAAGGCATTATATGTTTTTCAGCATTTTCTTATTGTACCTGTATAAATAAAGTGAGAAATATAACCCAGCGAAATGAAAAAAAAAGTGAGGTGCCTATAGCCTTTGCACAGTACTGTGTGTGTGTGTATATATATATATATATATATATATATATATATATATAAAGGTGATGGAGATATCACCAGTCTTTTGGGCAAGAGGGAAATTTAGTTGTTTACATGGTTCAAGTGGCTTAGGAAGAGGATGGAATACCGTATATATATATTTTTTAAAGACGGACAAGTAGAAGCACTCTGTGTCCCCCAGTGACAGGCAGATCTGCTCATTAGTGCTGATGAACTGCCTCCTCAAAATACACACACGTCGGAAAGGGGCCCTCACCAAGGGGCTGTGGTGCCATGGCAAAAAGGGAGCATTACATGTAATGTCAGTCATAGCATCCACCTCTGGAGAATGCATATTAGGCAGTTGGTTGGGAGAGCCTGGGAGTTGCCATTGTTAGAGCCTGTTATTAAATTACATAGGGCTCCAGTTCTGTTTCTCCACCACCCATTATGCAGTTTTCTCTCGTAAGAAGTTGATAGGATGATTCAATTCATTATTCTTTTTTTAACTATTATTATTTCTTTTTTGGTAATGTGTGGACATGGATTGTCTACCATGTTACTGTGGCAGAAAAGGCTGCCAATTTGTAACATTCAGGTTTTGTTTGTGTTTTTTTGCGTGGGGAATGAATATGAAGTGATTTACCTAGTGGTGAGCTATTTAGCAGTTAGCATTTAACAGTGCCATTTTCACTGAACACTTGAGGGCCCGAATACTTAGACGTAGACTTGAGCCACATGACGATGCACAAGATTGGAGCTATTATGATGACAGTCATGTTTTGTACGTCAGACACAGACCTTCTGTAACCTGTCTTGTTCTCAGTGAAGCCTAACCTCACTCGCTCGTGCCGAGTATGTTTTAAATCCGTTTTTGTTTTTATGTTTCGTTTTTGTTCTGCTTTTTTAACTCAAGTTTTTGATATCCTTGTACTTGTTCATACTGACATAATTTATTTGAGGGGTCAGAACACTAATTCTGTCCAAATAATGGATAATTAAGACTGTTAAACTCATCACATCATGGAAACTGTATCCAATAAGTCCACTTCATCATTGAGATGTTTGGCATTAAAACACCGGTGACCTGCTGCAGTTGCAGGACAGTAGTTCACCAGCAGGGGGTGGTGTGGCGAACAGACCACCTCAGCAGTGATTGCGCCATCCCTACCTATGCCACACAGAATAACTGATTAATTCTTGTTTTTTGTTGTTTTGATTGTTTATTTTTTCTTCCTTGTGGAGTCTGAGGGGACCTATCAGCAAGCTGTGATCTGGATTCAATAGTCAAGACTGGTGCAAAGACACTTAGACCCACTGCTGTGTTGGAGAGTGGGTAGGCTTTTGGAAATACTCTCCTCTCATCTTAATCCACTACTCATTTGTGATAGCCACTCTGTACACACATACACCAATAACACACACACATATGCAAAGTCAGAAATATACACATGGATCCCTGCCTAATGCCACAGGTTCCTGGCATTTGGGATTTGTGCTCCTTTGAGGCTGGAGAGGATGTGTTTGGGGGCGGATGAGGCGAGGCCAAAGCCTAATGAAATGTGTAATTCGGCGAGGGTCTCCTGGCTCGGGCCCAGCGCCTCTGATTAAAGCCTGGGGCTTCAAAGAGCAACAGAAAGAGGATGAGAGAGGGAGAGAGAGACCTCACTCCTGCGCTGAGAGCCTCAGACAGGACCATCGGATGGCCAAGGGTCTCCTGGGAGATCAGCTGCTGCACACGGACTCCATGACCTGTTTCTCCCCTCTCTTTAAAAGTGTAAAGTGTGCTGCTTATTTTAAAAGTGATTTAAAGCTGGTTGGTCACCCCTTTCCCCTGTCCTACTGTGCTGTGCTACACTAGACAGAGGGGAAGGAAGAATTTTAACAATGCCCACGCAAAACAATTCCCCTTTGTTTAATAGAAAAGGTGGTGTCTCTTTTACCTGGTGAAAATGTTGCCTTAATTAACAGTGACTGCATTTCGTTTTCATTCTTCCTGTCACACACCTTCCCTTCCCCCGTCTCTTTTTTTTTTGTTTTGTTTTTTCTCTCACTCACTGTGACAAGGCCCTCGTCTCCATGCAGTTTCAGGGTCGGGAGACGCTCCCAATTCTAACGTTTTGAGCACTCTCTTGTAATATAAAGCAGGGGATGGTATTGTGCTTGGGTTGTCCTTGTCCTTTGTGCGAGATGTATGTCAGTGATTTTTCTGCACCTTATTAAAAACAACTTTTTTGCAGAAGTGCCTTGCCTTGTTGTTCTGAAAAGGGCTGCACGGACAAAATGAAAACATATTAAACGTGCAGGATTTATTTGTTATGAATATTTTACAATTACCCATTCCTCAGGCAAATGGGAGACATTTGTGCAAGCCCCCATTCTTTCAGTTAGCATGCAACACATTAAAACACCACACGCACACACATTCCCCACAGTCTTACAAACACACTCATCTCTCAGGCCGATAGGTACATACACACGCACCTCCCATGACGGAAACAAATTATGTGCTCATGTGTTGGAGCTAGCAAGCACGCCATGCCCCCCTCATCGCACACACAAACACGCTCCCTTCCCGAATTAGGTCACCTAGAGAGATATGTGTATAGTGTGATGTTGGAATCCTGCTTCAATGCAGTCTTCCTGCCTTCTCATTTACAAAGGGCATGCTCTGTCCTGCACAGAAATGTACAACATATGCTTGAGGTGTCAACTCAGTGCAGCTGTGTGGGTCTGAATGTTCACCTGATTACAGAAATCAGAACCGCACTTTAATCCAGGTGCAAATGATGGAAGAGCAATGTAATATTTTGTGGAAGTAATAATTCACAATTTCACAACATTTTTAAACTATTTCACTAAATTTTGCTGTCGAGCAATGGGAAGCTTGAATTTAGCCTTGGATTTTAAAGGTCTCCTTCCAAAATAAACCGTTTAAGACTTGATGTTTTTACATTACCATAGGTCAGCCCAAGTTGTACTTCTATGCTCAACTTCAAAATGCTCTCCTACCCCTGTAGTCTGTATTCGCCTGTCAAAGAAAACTGCCGGGAAAAACAAGCGAATTGGAAAAGCAGTACAAATGTACGTCAATTTGAACATTAGCTATGCAGTTAACCCGCCCTCAAGAAAACGTTAGGCTGCCTGCAGACAGACCCACTAGAGGGAGTGTCACAGTGTTGTTAGCCAATCAGAGGCGAAACATTTGCATATCATTAATATTCATAAGAATCCTCTCGAGCTATCCCTGCTCTCGTTTTCACCTAACTAAAATAGCTTGAAACAAGACAACCACAGCATATTTTTAGTCGAAACCAACTCTCATGACATTATTTTAGACAAGAGACCACCACAAAATTAATGAAAATACGATGGAATGAGACCTTTAAACGTGTCTGAAAGCCTGATAGCAATGCCAAAGGTTTAGTTGACACTTCTCAGGTAACGTTTAAAAAGCAAGTGCAAAAGAACAATGTCTTGCCGAGGTATTTTATCCTGCTCCTCTTAAGCATGGCTGCCACGGACTGAGTAGAATTTTATTTTGGACAAATTTCTCAAACTAGTCCCTTTGTGTGCTTTAGCATTAATCTAGTCTAGCCATTCATTCATTTAAAGCTGCTCATGTCATCACTGTAGGTATAATGTCACTTTCCTGCCAATGTCTTTTTGCCTGCCTAGCAATCTTCTCTCCTGGAAATACTTGACAGGACGACTCGACGGTGAAGCAGCAACTTCTACTGAAGACAAATGGCCTTGCCTGCTTCTTTAATGCCTCATTAGGCTGAGATGCTTTAGCTTTGTCTGTCACTAACTTCCCAAATATTAGATGAGATAGAAACCGTGAGCATTCGACAGCTGTTCGTTCATTAAGAGGTGGATCAGCGTTTGACTTTGAAGAATGCACTGACACGCGTCATCCCCAGAGAATCCTTCACAACAAATGCTCATCAACTACCAAGCCATCGCGCTTTGAAAAATTCCAGAAAAACACGAGAAGGGCAGAGACTGACTTGGATATGACTATTTGAAATAGTAGCAGACTAGAAGTCGTTTTGTGTTGGGTGGCCCTTTCCAAATGATGAAAGATCTGACAGAGTGTAGGCCTATAAAAAGCATGAGTGTATACAACAGAGTATATGCAAAGCATGTTATTACTTGCTCACAGGAGAAAAACAACAAATTATGTATATTTTTTTATGGATAGGAGATGCTATCGCTGCACAGCACGGCAGTTCATCAGTGACCTCACCTGGAGAGCTGAATAACCCCTCTGCTCCGCTGTCTTGGCACATTACTGTGAAATCTATTTCGCTTACTTCAGACTTTGTGGGGAAAGCTTGGAAAAATAATTGCAGGGTGCTTTCGGCTGAGAGAAAATGAAGCATACACAACCGGACTTAGGTAGGCTCATTCTATGGCTAGAGGCTTCAGTCGGTCTCTAATGTTTTAAGGAGATGTGGCTGCTAACCAAAGCAGCACGTCTTGCCAGACTTCAGGCAATTATGAGGACCAGGCAAGCGGAAATGCTTTGGCAGCTAACAGAGGGGGATGGAGGTCTTTTGATCGCACAGGCATCTTTTTTTAAATCACTGCACACCTCTGCCCAAACGTCACCTTCTTCTCATTTTTCTATTCCAATGCATGCAAAGAGTAAGGATCCCATTGAAGGGGGGCAGTTATATAGTCAGGGTCTCACAAGATGTTGCCTCTGAGAGAGAGACAAAGATCTCAATTTTATTACATTAGAGGACAGTTTCTGCAGTCGTATGAAAGATGACTTTAGTTGAGCAGAAAATTTCCATTTGATCTGTTTGGGTCCAGCAACTCATGAATGGAAATCTTTTGGAAAAAGTGTGAATGTGTGTGTTTGTGTCTGAGCTTTAGAAGTCTGTGTGCATTTCTGGTCCTCAGTGTATGTGTGCGTGTTTGTACATGTGTGTCCGTGCATCTTAATGTGTTTGATTGGCAAGAGCACTGGGTCAAGATGTACCGTTTAGGACACACATTAACAGAGAGAAAAGTGAGAGAATGAGAGACAGCGAGTGAGAGCACGAGAGAGAGAGAGAAGAGCCAAAAGGTTGCCAGGGGCAGCCATCTCGGGTCATCGGCTTCATTAACCTGTTGCCACGGCATTGGAGCCGCCACGCTGTGATGGACCGCTGTTCCGGCAGCTGCTGCGGCCATCGCCGTGGCAACGCTGACGTCAAGGATCCCTCTTCCGCCACCTCCACCTCCTGCACCCACTCTCCTGTCCGGTGCACCTTAGCTGGCCGGCGTCCAGGAGAGGCCAGCGGGAGCGATTGTCCAGGGTCACCCTCACACAGGGACAGGCTAATTGATGGGCTTCCACTTCTTTAGCCGTCCTGCATGGGGTAAATGAAGGGGGAATAATCTCTTATCAGCTGGCTGACTGCAGTGCTGTACAGTGGCCCCTGCATTGATTGGCGGGCACCTATCTTGAAAAGTCACTGCGCGTGTGAATGAAAGACTTCATACAGTTTTTGAGAGGAGTCGAGGAAAAAAAGAATCTTAGTCATAAATCAGTTCAGGGTGTTGTGAAGTGGAAATGGTGACCTCAGACATCACACACACACACATCACTCTTGTCCTTTCTTCCTCCCCCTCTCCTTCTCTCAGACACACACACACACACACACCACTCATTCTTTTTTCCTCCCCCTCTTCTTCTCGTAGACACCAGACATACACACACACACACACACACATAACTGAGCTTTTTCGATGAGACACACATGGCCAGAGGAGTTGACTGGCAGGCTGGGCTGTGCAGGTGGGGGGTGGTGTCTATGAGCTTGTGTGTTTGGGGGGGGGGGGGGGGGGGAGCATTGTCCCAACCCCTCCTGAGATCAAGATGGATCTACAGAGGCCTTCCATAAATCCTCTCTCATCAAGCCTCTGCCCCCTAGACTTAATGCACAGAACCTGGGCTGAGTCCCCCCGTATTGGTTGGCCAATTGCCTCTCTGTGGGAGCGTGTGGGTTTGTGGTTTCCAGAGGAATATCTCCTATCTCCACTATCACAGTGGGGAAATGCATACTGCTGTCACGACTGTGAGTGTGTGTGTGTGTGTGTGTGTGGTCTTCCTTGTGGGATGTATTCTGCGGTGTGTGCAAGGGGATGATGTAAGATGGCACTGTGTCACACACACAATATTTGAGAATGTGTGTTAAATATGTGGTAATCCAAGACAGATTTGGGGATTATCTGGTAATATGTGCTGATTATCTGGCCTTCCTCTGTTGTCTATCAGAAGTCTTTAATCAGTCAATAGACCGTTTCCTCCTTATCTCTTGCCTTAAGGAGACAGAGCCTGTTGTTCTCCTCGAGCCAACAGAACAGAACATCTTCATGCTGTATCAGACCATGCCACAGGGGCCAAATGATCTTTATTTGAAAACAAAAACTGACCTGGACAACACAGCTGCAGGCATGTAAACAAAATGTCATGATTGTCAACACAGATTGATGCGGTAAAAGACTACACTCAGAGAGACAAAATTGCGTGACCAAATTCATCATTTCGAGATGGAGACAAGCCCATATAAAAGGCCCACCGTTGGTCTCGGTCAAGCGAGATATTGACGCCATATGGGAATGCGGGGTACTCTCTCCAAAAGCCTTGTGGAGCCGAGTCGCCCCGGCGCTTAATGGCCAACATCTGTGTGGATATGGATTGTTTCCTCTCGTTTAAGTAGAAAAGCCACGCTGCTTTCCATCCACAGGCTTTGAGCGGACGCTAACGTTTTTCCCCCTCAGTGGGGTGGGGGAAATCAAAGCTAACAGCGCTGTGGTGACAGCACATCAGAATGAAGAGCAGCAATAGACACCCACCAGCACAGGGGGAGTAAAGAGACAGCAAAGAACATGGCAGGAAGCACATACTGGGGAAGAGCAATAGATGTGTTTCTGTCACTAGTCCAGCTTGAGTAATAGAAAGGCAGAAAGACTTAAGTAAGGTTGCCTCCCGAATCCGGATCCGGTATGATCCAATTCATATCCCTTTTGTTTGAGGTCAGAAATCTCTATGTAAGGAAAAAAGAATGTTTTCATAACATAGAATGAAAAGCAAACCAGGGCATAGGAAATTTAAACTGAAAGTGGGATTATTCAGTTAGTATTAGGTAGTGTTTGTATTTATTTATTTATTTATTTTATTTAGTTTATGTATTTATTTATTTTTTAATATTTAGGAGTCACGTGCATGAACTGTAAATACAACCTTTTCTAGCTACCATTAAGGGGGTTTACACAAGCATGGGTAACAGTACATTCATTAGCTACTTCTAAGGTGGTCTGTTGTATGAATTCTATGACCACCTCATTAATCAATCAGGAAAGACAATCCCATTGTTAAGGGAGATGAAGTGATGTATACTGTTTATAGTCTTTCCCAGTGAAATACCCTCAGCACACAGTGAAGTGAAGTACACACCAACTCTTGCACAGTGGGACGTGGGCTACTAGCCTACTTCAGCACCCACGGAGCAGAGAGAGGTTAGGTATCCTTTTCAACAGGTTCCTCTGCCATGATCTGATGGATGGGAATTGAATTGGCAATCATTCAGTTACAAACAGAAAGCCTAACCAGTTAGCCATGACTGCTTAGTGCCCTTAGGACCGGACCCTACAGTAAACACAAACTAGTCAATGTTAAGACACAGCGCACGAGACAACTAGAAATCTAGTGTTCTGAGAACAATAACAACTGCGTTAGACTAGACATCGAGAGAGAGAGAGAGAAAGTAAGAGAGAGAGAGATCTCCATAGAGACCATAAGGACTGTTGCTCATTGGTGCTCTTTGTTGTGAAACGCTATGAGACATGTCTTTTGTAAAATGCGCTAAAGAAATAAAATTCAATTGAAAAAAAAAAAAAGAATATCACTATCAGTATTTTGACATGACAGAATTTTTCTTCCCAATAATTTAGCAAACTCATTTGCACAATCTTTGTCATGGGTGAGGCCATGCTTAATCACCAGTAATAACCAATTTAGACACATTATAATATTTCATTAACTGAAAGTGAGAGGGTTATCTGACCAAACCCATTTGCGGCGGAGGTACAATGATTAGTGTGTGGCTAACAATGATCAGTACTTAAGGTTATCGCTATAATTAATGTGTTAATGTGTAATTAATGTGTCCAGAAAGGGCATTCAGAGATCCAGTCTACTGTCTAAAAACTGCTTACTTCCTGCATTGTAAATAACACAGCCTCTCTGGTTTCACATATTGGACAGGAGGTAATATTCTGAAGGCAAATCAAATAGCCTATCTAATTCATTCCTTGTGCATTTGCCCCCCACCCCAAGTTTTTTCCTATCAATTTTTGGCAGAATATTATGCTCCCTCCTCCCAAAGAATTCTAAACATGGCCCTAAACATGCAGAACTCAGTGTGTTTTGTCATTTACTGTAGTGTTTCACAAGCCACCTGCATGTCTAACCTGCACCCAGCAATGCTCTTTTGTGGAACATTCAAGCTTGTAGTGAAGAAAACAGCCAACTGATGCTCATCGTTTGTATCACAATGCTTTGTGATTTACTTGAGTTTGATGGTTGAAAACCCAACAGCGAGAAAGACAGCCTGTTGTGTCCGACATAGGATAGTACAGTAGTAGATGGTTGTCCCTAACAACGTTGAGACTAAACCAAGGCCCTTGAGAGAGGACTAAGTAGGTCGGAGTGCTGTAATTCTTAGAAGTGTTAAATCATACACACTTTTGGTCCGTTTAATTTCTCCACCCTTGGTGATGACCGAGTTATGACTTACAGACAGCCCCAACATCATTTGTTCGGCTGGAAAATTACGACTGCCTCTTGATTGATTCCCCGTATAGGATATCAATCAAGCCACTCTTAAGTCTCATCATTGCTCTGATGAAGGCCAGTGTTTGCTGTTGTTATTAAATAACTGTCATTTGGGCCGTCTTATTCAATATTCATTTGGAATTAAAGCTTTCAAAAAGAAACGATGAATTGTGCCTTGAACCACCTCCCTGAATATATGCTATGCTATCCGAGAAAGCACATTCACGTTGCTCTAATTTACCTTCTCTGTTAACTCTTTTGATACTGCTTACAGCAAGGCTCAGATTAACTGAAAGTCAGCAGTAAAATTATTGTTATTTACACCACAGCCTACTCATTGATTAATATTTAGCTTCTTCTTCTTTTGCTGTTTTTGTGTAGATTTGGTTGTGCTATTTTTTTAAGGGTCTGTTATGGACTGACAAATTAACCCCATCTCCGGACTAAATCTTCATTCAAGGACATACATTACCTGAATTATAAAACGGGTATAATTTCTAAAACAATCACCATTTCTATGCAATATATTTATTTAAAATATGATTAAAATATGGTTGTCATAGGCGCATGGGGAGGACGATGTAGAAGCCCAAAGTTCAAAAGTAATAAGATGTCAAACAAAATAAATCTTCCACGATAGGCACTGACCCAATCTATTGGAATTTAGTTGTTGTTTACAGTGAAACAATATACCAATTTTTTACTTTATTTTTTTTTTACTTTTCTTGCATTGCATTTCTTGCAGTTTCTCCAGCATCTCGCTCTAATATTCAACAGACATCCAGGTTCACAGTACATCATCAGGAAGCTTCTTCATCTTTATTCTGCGAATGCTTTGCCCTTCTAGCCTGGGTCACACATACCAACGTGATCTGCCAAACAGTCTGAACAGGAGCATAGGGAACCAACATACAAAACATAGGGAACCATCATAGGGAACAAATCAAAAATTGACTTTTACCCCATTGACTTTTACCCTTAACAGGTTTTGCTTGAAATTATGATACATCCCACCATTTCCTCTACAGTCATTGGTTTTAGAAGAGGCTTTTTATCTGTGTGTGTTTATATCACTACATTACAGCTGCAGATGACATGATTGGCCAGACCCGTATGCATAGATCAGACTACTGTTTCACCATTACTAAAGCTCTAGTTTTTCCATCAACAAATAATTTGGTGAAATGCAGGAAATGCAGACTAAAAATCCATGACGGCCCTTTACCACAGTTTAAGATCATAGGCAGAATAAAGAGATTATCTAGAGTGAATCAAGCAATAGTCCTGGGGTTTCAAATTGCAAAGCGCTGTCGATGTGTGTGCAGTCGACAAACTTTCATGCAACATAGACGAAATAATGTAACAGCCGCAAAAGCTAACTGATGAGTGCATGAAGGTTGTGTTTTTTATGCCTCCATCTGTTACAGTACTGTAGCTGTCAGTTCTCAAATGTTGTGTATGTGGTACTGTACCACATTTTGACACCTTCTGTACTTTCACCACTCAGCAGCCTTAAGGAACAAGGTTATGGGCTGACGGACTTCGATTTTTTTCCTTAAAATAATACGTCTATGTCTATAATGAATATCATATGGCGAGCGTGTTACTGGGAAATTGGACATGCAAAAAGCACCATCTGTGAAATGTGTGCTACATACGCTGCCAAGCCATGGTACATAATTTGAGTTCATAATAATTTGCATTTATAGATATCTATATATTGCCCCCCCCCCCTTCATGCCTCATCAACAAATTAGTTTATGGCCCAGTCATCAATACTGCAGTGTGTGTGGGTGGATGGATGGATGGATGGATGGGTTGGAGTGGGAAGGCCTGTGCGGCATTAACAGCAGCAATCAGGTACTTAAGTAGACTAAATAAAACCCAAATGGTTTGTTAAATCAATGATTCCACCATGCAAACACCACCCTAAGGTGTCTAAATCTTTCCAGTGCCTTCCATCACAAGAGATTTGGCTCCATTCATATCTATTATGAAACAGAAAAGCAGCTGCCAGATGAGGGGGTCTACTTCCTCACTCCTCCCCATCCCAGAGCTGGCTGGGTGATTTAACATCGTTAGACTCCTCCCTTGGTTTCATTAAGGGGAATGCCTCTGTGAGAGAGGCTTTATATCACTGCCCTGCTCCTGCCTTCCACCCATCTCTCACTGTCACCACATATTAACCATGACGAGCTCAAACCTAGAATGCCCCCCCCCACACACACACTGGGCCGGACAGAGAACACCTTCACTGGACGCCTGACACCTGCTAGAGGAACCTTATAGGAAGTTAATTAGATATACAGATCATACAAGATGGCTACAATACTGTAGCCTTTATGGGACTCAGTCATTTAAATGAAATTCTAATGTAGGCCTCATTGTGTACAGTCCGTCTGGGGACATTCACTAAAGGGGAACATATGACTGGCAGCATGACTGTCTCTTTCATTGTCAGACATTTCATTCCAGTCTGTTGTGTGTGTGGGGCTATTAATAGGCACCGTGGTGGAGGTCTTTTGAGAAAGAGGAGAGAGAGAGAGAGAGAGGAGAGAGGAGAGAGATGCCATAAATGACCCGTTTCTGGCATATGGATCTGAGGCTCTGTGATCTTCCTGTCTTGTAAACATGCGTGCCCAATCTCTCTCTGTCTCCCGCCCCCGGGACACTCACATCAAAACAATCCGAGCCCTCTTCAAACAACATCACAAAAAAGAGCCCCCCACACCCTCCTCCTCCCCCCACCCACCTCCTCTAAATGAGGAGGGAAAAGCGCACTTAGCATGCAAGCGCCTCCGCTGGCTGAGGCGTGGGCAAATTGAGCTGTGCCATCCCCATCCCCTTATGGGCAGTGTGCTGGAACGAGTGGCGCCGAGAGCCGCGACCGGAAGCCTTCACACCGCTGCCCACAGCCATTCACATGAGATGCCAGTGTTGTGAAGATGTGTGTGTGGGATGCTAGATTTAGGGTCTCTCGTAGCCACACTTAATCAGGTGTCTGTAGGGGGACCCGCTAGAAAGTTTGGGCCCTATGATGGTCACATGATGAGGGGTGTGGTCTGCAGTTCACACACCCATAAGCCAGAAGATATAACTCCTGTCATTCCCATCTCCAAGAACTTTCTGGAGGGAAAGAAGCTCAAAAAAAGAAGTCGAGTTGCCTTTAATTGAACTTGAACCTATGAGAAAATTTAGATTCCTCAAACGATAGGGCCTTATAATTAGAATTTGGTCTTGTCAGCTCCAGTTCCTGTTCTGACTGACCACCTTCCACAGCACCGGCACTGCTGCGGAGGCTCTTCATTAAACACCAGCACTGCTGACTTAATAGGACTTAAGCAAATGGTCATAAACATTTACATGCACTCCAGTGTGGAGTGGATACTGCATTCACTCACAGAACCACAATGAAACTATGAGTGAAAGGGAATTCGCATTTGAATCTCGGTATGGAATAAAATAATGCATTCATTTATCCTAATAATACACTCACAATTCAACTTCAGATCTTTGCCGCATAGGCCATGTATTCAATCTTTTGTCTCTGTAATGTAGTCGTTTCCATTCTGTTAGGCTTATTTGTATATAACCAGTGTTCATGGTAAGCTGCCTTTTTCATCATGAATATTTTTTGGCATTGACGTTTAAAGATTGTTATTGCGCTTCCAATGAAAATGGGAGTTTAATGATCATCACTAAAAGTACTCGAGTTTTTTGTGAGTCCATAAAAAATGACTGAGAACTGCTCATCTGCAGGACCATATTGAGAGCATCCATCCACCTTATGCCGCTGATTAGGTTGTGCAGAATGATGATTCAGACTGGCAGGCAAGAGGAGCTCCATTCTCTCCCTCCCTCCCTCTCTCTCTCTCTCAGCCTGGTTCTCTTTGCCTGCCTCCCTGCCATCATCCCCATGCCCTGCATGCCCTCCTCTGCCCTGCTGCTGGGGTTTGTCTCCCTTGGCGACGCTCCACTCACGGGGCACAGGGTGAAGTGGGGCGCAGCGGTGGCGGCAGTGATCCGTCAGTGCCAGTCTGTCGGGAGATAACGGGTGATTGATGCCACCTGGTGCTCATCAATAATTCCCCACTCGGAGTCCCTGACTGATTGCTGGCCGCAGCCAGGTGCTCAGCCGAGGAAATAAGCTGGCACGACCTCTTAGGTCTCAGCTTGAATGCACATACATAGTCAGGACAAGGTTTTTCTGTCCAGTCTCTCCCTCCCTTTGACTGAGTTTCAACTAAAATATTGATGAATTGATTTAGAGCAAGATAGCCTTAGGAGCGGATGACAAGGTCTTGTTTTGGACGGTTGTCAAGATAAGGAGTTATATGGAAGGCCATTTTTTTTCCCAGCAGCCAGCTATAAGGCGTCATTAGCTACTGGGTGAAAAATAAGTCAGTCCCTGATTCCTAAAAAATAATAAAAAGCTCAATTTATGGAGTCAACCCTTCCCAAATTAAATTTGTACAAAGGATTATTGGATGTTTATCCTTTTGCAGAAAAAAAAACCGTCTTGCTAAAAATGTCACAACAGACCGGTATTTCAATGGATTATGCATGTTACAGTCTATGGCTCTAAAAATAATAATGTATAATATGCATATATTTATGTGTAAACAAGTCATTAACTTAATTAATCTTTAGAATAGAATTGATTTAGTAAGCCTACAATTCACAGAACAAGTTCCATATCAATTTACATGTAGTAAATCCAATATCAATCAGTTAAGAAATGCATTTATTAATTTACATTAACACTGACTGCCTGCAGCTTAATCACAAGTTACTTTCAGCTGGCAGAGGGCCCAACCCGACAAAACAGAGGTGAGACACAAACACGCATTTCTCAATGTAGCTCGTGCCACGCGTCGTCATGGTGGAATGGCGGCGAATAGTGGAGGGTGCAACTTCGCTGCACTGGATGCGCCGTGTCACAAGCACGACAGGACCCCTATCGCTCAAGCTCAATTGGAGGCAGCCGAGCAAGACGTTGCACAAACAAATGGGGAAGGGTGATAGCGGGCTGACAGAGGGATTTAAAGGGATGGCGCCAGGCCTGGGCCAATTCCACCCGGCCCACCTTTCCGTCAACAACAACAACAGAGAATAGAGAGAGATACACCACTGGAGATGAATGGGAGAATGAGCTGGAGAAAAAAAAAAACAAAACAAAAGGAGAAAAAAAAAGAGAAGTGCAGCGTTTTCAGTTGGCATCGAGGTTTTATTATCCTTTACAATGTACAATGTACAAAAATATAGAGTACCAAAAAATTCACAGTGTCTAAAAGGCAGTGATTACAGTCTACATCACATATCTAACAGTACCACCAGGTCAGTTGCATAGAAGGTTACCACACCTTGTGGGGATGGGGGGCCTTAATGCCAGATCTAGAGCCAGTCAGAGGGAACATTAGAGGTGGTAGCAAACAGAAGTTGCATTTCATACTCATGTGTTCTCTGCTGACATAGCCCGAGACGGCTGTCGCCAAGATAATTTTAAACCTTTAAAAGGGCATTTACTTCTGCAGTATATAGACAATTGCTTTTTTAGACGGGGGGTTGGAGGCTTCGTATCCATGGCAAAGTACTGGATCCAGAAAGAAATCTATGATCAAAAATCAGCTCGCTCTAAGAATGCTTCAGATACCAACAGAGATACAGCCTCAAAGGGCTGCTTCACATCAGTGCAGATTTTTGAGTTGGTCTCATTATCTGTGACAGAGAAAGTCACTGAAACTGGAGCAGTAAGATGTAACCTAGTGACTGTACTCTTGGTGGAAAAGAAAAAAAAAATCCCTCCTTTATTTCTAGCTCCCAAGCTTAGTTTTCATTATGACATTACTCTCTGAAACGGCTCAATAACTCTAGCTTACTGCAGGTCCAAATTTCGGTGGTGCAAAGGCACCACAGAAGCGTCATTTACGGATCCCCGTCACCATAAGCACACATTTATGCCGAGACGGAGGCCCTGACATTTTGAACGACACAGGTCCTAGGCCTGTGTAATTCATCATAATGAATAGCTCAATAGATTCCTGTCTTGATAGAATAAGGTGCCCCCGGAACCATAAATGACACATGGACATAAATACTAATACAGGATTACCCAACAGTGAGTCATCATTGAGACGCATGGCCAAGATACCTTCGTTTTTATTTTCCAAGATGAAATCTGCGATTGCCACTGGATGTCACTGCAAAATTATATCCCCACACGCTCATATGGGTGGTATATAGTGTTTACACATATGCTGCTCTTTATTTTAACAACTATAAGGCCTTTTTTAAAAAAACAAATTCCAAAAAACAGTGTTAGCTATACAATATACATTTTTATATTACACTATCCTTTAGATGTCATTTTCTTTTGTTGGCGCAGAAGGGCATCTTTAATATACAGATAAGAGCACTCGTGCGCAGCTGAACCCATAGCACTGCTGGTTTGCATTCATTGGACAAGCAACAAAATAAAATATTTCTCCAGCGGCCCTTTGCTTCCTCAACCAGGCTTTAAAATAAATATCACATCTTGACGCTTATGATGATCTCTCCCTTGGTTGTCATACATGATAATGCGCAGGAATAATACACACAGACTAACAGCCAGTGGGGGTGTGTTTGGACACAAAGCAGTCTGGCTTTTTGCTTTTGATGGGTGCATGGTCCCTAACAAAGTGACAAAAATGACAGTAGAGCTTTAAAATGAGACCCGGTGCAGACCTGACCATACAGTACAATCATGCACTCAAGTGCATGCTCATACACACATACAACGTGCACAGGCACGGACACACACACTGACTCACTCCCACACACGTGCACACACACACACACACACACACACACAGTAAATTAGCACACATTCCAATCTCTTTTTAAAAAAGCATGGTTTAGCTGTTAAGAAAGGAGCCAGTGATTTTTGCTACAGTTATAAATTATGAATAGTTTCCATTACATATATGGAGTTTAACTATATGCAAAAAAGTGGTAATTAATAACATATTGCCTCTACATTGCTGAAAACAAGAATACGGGTATCTTCAAATGGGAAAGACATCCTTATCCACCCTCACTCCGTCCATAGTTTGACTTACTGCGCTTTAAATAGACTTTACTATCAACCTAAACTATGAAGAACAAATATTTCCATAAAAAAAAAATAACCATGAAAAAAGTGCCACGCTATCTGTATACTCTACCACACTAAGATTCAGTCAACCCTGGTGCATTTGGCATCTCATATGACCACCTGGGCATACAGTACTCAGCAGGTTGCATCCATTCAAAGACACAAGCAGATTCTCCCTTCCCACAAAAAAAAGGAAAATGAAAATTAAAACTGCCAAATAGAAGTTATTCTCCAATAGTTCCTCATTTCACCGACAGGCACCAGTGATGTTCCCGACCCCTAACACTTCTGTGAATTCTTGTTCGGAAATATCCAGAATCTCCATGGCAGCAGGTGCCATGGCAGTCGTGCACCCAATTCAGACTGACTCTTGTTGTTGTTGTTGTTGTTGTAACCCATCACCCCAACTGTTTGCTCTTCCGCTCCGAATGATGAATCCAATCGAATGGTGACTCACAGAGATTCACAGGGGATGCAGGTGAGAATGTGGCACAAGCTGAAGCTCCTGAGACCTCCTTCCTTTTGGAAATATTCTCAGTTTTTCTCCCTCAACGCTGGGTTTCTGTGTGCGCACACAAATACACACCCACACGCATGTACACACCCACACACACACACACACACACACACACACGTACGCACACACACGTACACACGTCTTTATCCCGCACCCTTTCCTCTAGAACAGGCGACAGAGCTCTCAAGGGACACCCTTTGCAGTTTCCATGTCTAACTGACGTTCAGGGCTCTAAGGTTTGTGCCTGTGGGAGAAGTGTGGTGGGTAGTGTATATCAACTGCTGTGACCACAAGTTCTGCAGTAAGCGCATGAAGCATTTCCTTAAAAAAAGAAAAAAGAAATCCCTCATCTCCACTTGCTTCTACTTCCACCTCATCGAGTGTCATTGGGAGTCCAAACAGGGATTCCAGTAAGTGAACAGCCTCCTGTGTGATTTCATATTTATGAGAGATGAAGGATCTCGGGAGACGTGCCGCTGACAGTAGATCAGTTCAGCTGACGGGCTCTGGGATGGAATGTTCCAGAACGTCCCCACTTGAGACAGAGGGGTCAACAGAGAGATGGGGGAAGAGGAGAGAGACGGAGAAGGGGTTGGGTGGGTGGGGTCATCAAAGAGAGGTCCAGTGCTTGAAACCAGTCCTGTCGTCATGACAACGGCCTCGCGAGGGACATGGGGTCAAGTCTCAGCTGTTGTAGGTTCGGCACGGAGAAGGAGAGGAGTCTGGCCGGTAGTCGTACTTGCCCAGGGCGGTGGGGTAGTAGGTGGTGGTGTAGACGTTCGTCTGCTGCAGCGGGGAGGGGAAGAAGTTGGTCCTCTCATCCGGGAGCAGGTTGTTCTTATTCAAAGTCTGCAGAGAGAAGATGACAGGCGGCATGAAAGGATAAGGATGAGTATTTCTCCTCTCTTCATCGCCCTCTCTCCTTCATATGCTCTCCCCCCACCCTGCCTAAACACACACACACACACACACACACACACACACACACACACACACACA
>JAGFZM010001312.1:286988-315016 GCA_017657215.1 Limnothrissa miodon
GTGTGTGTGTGTGTGTGTGTGTGTGTGTGTGTGTGTGTGTGTGTGTGTGTGTGGGAGTGTTCTGAAGCCAGCATCTTCACCACTCAACTCAACTACTCTAATTGGACCTTGGGTACTGTAGACTGTGGAAAGTCTTTGCCGCTAGGTAGGTAATGGGTAATGAGAAGCTCGTCATCAGCCTTGGCAGCCCTCTGATGAGTTGGGGGGACGTGGAGGGGAGAAGGGTGGTGATGAGGAGGAGGAGGAAGATGAGGAGGTGGAAGAGGAAGGAGAGAATGGCCAAAGATGGACTGATGGTCGAACGAGTGAGAGAAACAAGCAGTCCCCTCTGCAGTGGGGCTTTAAACATCCCTCAAAGGGCCATCTGATGTAGATTTCATCTGATGCCTGAATGTGTGTGTTTTTGAGCGTGTGTGTGTGTGTGTGTGTGTGTGTGTGTGCATGCATTTGCATGTTTAGAATTTGTGTGTGTTTGTGTGTATTCATTCTGTGTTGCTTGGGGGAAAATATATATGTGTGTGTGTGTGCGTGTGTTTGGAAGGCCCCTGCAAGTCTCAGTGGGGAGCTCAGAGTCCCTGCCATTCTCCACACCCCTCTCTCAGAGCGCAGCGGAGCGGCAGGGTGTGAAGAATGGAGTTCAGCCCACTAGAGCCTCCACCACCACCCGCCCCCACCCCCGCCCACCCACCACAATCAGAGCCGCAGAGCCGCATCCACCTCATCCACACTCTCCTCTCATCACTCCTGCCTGCAACAGCCCTGTGACGCTCATTTACATTACAGAGCAAGAGACAGAGGGAGAGAGAGGGGGAATAAATATATAAATAAGGGGAGAGAGAGAGAGAGAGAGAGAGAGAGAGAGAGAGAGAAAGAAAGAGAAAGAAAGAGAGAGAGAGAGAGAGAGAGAGAGAGAGAAAGAAAGAGGGAGAGAGAAATGAGAGATGAAAATGGGGGTGTTTGAAGGGGGGAGCACACACACCTCAAAGACTAGACTGGACTGGCAAGGACTGGGTGCACAACACACAAACACACACACACACACACACACACACACTGTCACATGCATATGATGCCCTCTCCAAAACAATATGCATGCTGTCGGACATCCATACAGTGTCACACACACAAACAAATATTCATGCGGCGGGAGTGTTTAGACAGGGAAAGGAGGCGGCGCAGAGCTTTATCCACTTACTTCCACAGAGCTGCTCCTTATCATAGCCGGATGCTGGAAGAATCACTACACACACAGGGAGAGGGAGAGAGAGAGAAGGAAAAGAGAGAGAGGGGAACAGAGAGAGCAGAACACAGATGGTCACATTCCTTTCTTTCTTTTGGTTTGTTGCCAGAGTGACCACCAAGGCGCTCACCTACTCTTCCGCATCTGATAGCGTGTTTGGAAGAGGAGGAGGAAGAGGAGGGGGGGGCTGCAGGGATGAGGAGACAGGCGTGAGCCAGAGTGGATCAGCCCGCATTAGAGGAATCACTCCCAAATCCCCACAGAGCCAGTCACATCCCCTCTTCCCCACCACGACCACCAATGTGTCATTCGCAACAAAGTGTGTGTGTGTGTGTGTGTGTGTGTGTGTGTGTGTGTGTGTGTGCGCACATATGTGTGTGTGAGTGTGTGTGCGCGTACATGTCTCTGCCAGGGAGTGTGTTTGCCCATATTTTAAAATGTGCACGGGTGCTTGAAGGCGTCATAATTAAGATGCGCCGACATCCTGATTAATCTCAGACAAATCTGCCCCCTTTCGCCTTGCTGTTCATCCCCCTGCTCCCCTCCCAAATAAAAAAAAAACCCAGAGTGAGATTGGATGTAAGACTGCTGTAGTGACATTACATTAATATTAATTATGCCCCCGTGTTCAGCACTTGGTATTCTGCGCCCATGCCTTCCAGACGCCAACACCAGAGACGGTTGATGAAGCTAAACCATCCCGGCTAAGACCTGTGCTTCTCCCATCCTACTTGCAATGAAGAACAGGCATTAGCTCAAGCCCAAGGGGAACCCATACATCAGTGCAGGTAGCCTGGAGACGGCTACCCCCTGAAAGCGTGCTGAGGTTCGCACTAAACCCGATTCAATTATTTAGAGCACAGTGCCTTCCTTCTTCATCAGAATCTCACCTGCCAAGGTGCTAGGAAAACTCCCATGCATCCCAGTGCCTCAGTAATTTTTACATTTTTACGCTCATTATGCTTTTGTCCTTGACCTTTCTGAGAGCTTACAGGCATTCTGGTTTCGAAGCATCTCATGCACATTAATGTGCGTTTCAGGCCTGAGGACTGACGTGTAAAACACAAAAGCAGTGACTAAACACACAAAAAGGGCCTAAAAGTGTGTAATGTGCAAACTGCGTAATTTGAAATTACAACTAGATTAAAATATATCATCTTATACCATATTATGCTACACTTGTATATAGTACTAAGATAGTAAACACATATAATATAGGTAAACTATACTATGCAAATCAAGTGGTAAAATACAAAAACTGTAGTAATGTTGTTCATAATGTCCCCCAGCCTCCCACTCAATTCCAGTCCTAATGGAAAGAGCCTCTCAGGAGCGGAGTGGCATGTGTGTGTGTGTGTGTGCGTGCACGTGTTTGGTGTCTTCAACAGACATGTTGTTGCAGTCCCTGTGTCATTTGCACATGTGTGTGTGTGTGTGTGTGTGTGTGTGTTTCTATGGTGTTTTCACTTGGGATCTTGTTGCAGTCCCTGTGTGGGGTGGTTGTCTTCACCCTCAGATCTTGTTGCAGTCCCTGTGCTGGGTGAGTGATTGTGTGTGTGTGTGTCCTTACCTGGGATCTCGTTGCAGTCCCTGTGCTGGGTGCTGTTGCCTACGCACGGCATGGAGTCCTGAGCCCCACAGGCCCGACTGCGAAGCTGCAGGCCCGTGTCATCGCACGCCGACCACACCGACCACGCCATCCAGCCGCCTGCCAAACACATACACACGGGCTTAAATCACACCCTCTCTTTCTCGAGATCTCGCATCTTCCACTTCACACACACACACACACACACACACACACACACACCAATGCACGCACGCACCCACACGCTATGCATGCACGCGCACAAATAACCACAAGAGAGACAGAGACTAGAGAGAAACTGTGGCAGCAGCAGACGTTTGGGGAGATGGGTTGTTTTGTGTCAACACAAGAGCCCACCCACACATGGGAAACAAACAGCCCAGCAGTGACATACAGCCGATGGCAGCCACGTTAGCAGAAACGCACGCACACACACACACAGAGGAAAAAGAACAAAAACAAATAAAAAACATTGTTTCCTTCCTCCAGACACACAGTAAACATGAAAGTATAAACATGACAAGAACTTATTTGTTTTGTGGCGCATCCCACTTTGTCAAGTGTCTTTTTGCATTTCACGAATAGCTAAAACAAGATGTCCTCTTCCTTGTTTGGCTTTTTAGAATCCCTCTTAAAGTGTGAAGATTTTCCTTCCAGTCAGTCCAAAAAAAAAACTCTGTTCCCCTCGCTTTCTCTGTCTTTCGCTGTTCATGATCTCTGAAGTTTGCAGCGATCCTTGGAAAATGACTTCAATAATGACGCTAAGTGGCCAAGATAATTGCTTTATCCATCTCCATTTATTGCCTCCAATCACACTAAGTGTTTGCTCAGAAAGTATATAAAAAAAAATTTAAACTGGGGTCCTGACGGCATTGATGGACGAAGGCTGCACTTCCTTTAATACACTCCCCTACAGCCAGACTTACATGGCCAGACTTGCCCCGATGACACAACCCTTACACACACAAACGCACCATCTTAAATCAGTGTCTTGTGACACAGGGTAGGGTGAGGGATGTCTTGGCAGGGCCATCAGACTGGGCCCAGACTAACATTAACTGGCCCATCTGTAGAGTCCACTCCAACTCCAACTGATTTCCTGCTCTCCCTTTACACTGGAACATTGCAACAAGGCAATCTGCTGCTATGCAGGCAAATGTTTTCTGTCAAAAACAGCATCCAAAAAGACATGGCGTACAGTATATTGATCTCCTGAAGCTGAAACTCTCAGTGGTAAAGGGGCGGTAGATGAGCTTGTCTGAAGTTGTACGGCAGCACAATAGGGACTGCTTAGACAGTGCCGTTTTGGTACTTGCATTGCTGGCACCTCATTACTATAAACACACTGGAATTAATCAACAGATCGTTTCAACCATGGAAACAAAAACAATGCTTGGAGGTTCCGTTTCGTTCCCATGCTGCTCCAAGAGTGTCAGGATAACATATGGAATGTTACAACGGAAGCCCTGTGGGAACACCTACAGTAAGAGGACTCTCCTACACACAAGCACAGGGTGGCACCTGATAAAAATTAGGCACGGATTTTGGGGACTCATAATCAAACGAAAAACTGGGGCATGTTCGCTCAAGAGTCCACAGGGGTGATTTCGATGGCAATGTCGAACCCTTCGCTCACACGAGAGTCCAAGACTAGCCCGCTTCATAAATATTTCAGTTGCCTTTTGGGAACAGATGTGAAGATTTGGAGCAGGGGAGCCCTTGACATGCATGCTTGAACAGTGTGTGTGTGTTTATGTGTGTGTGTGTGTGTGTGTGTGTGTGTGTGTGTGTGTGTGTGTGTGTGCGCATGTTTACACAGCAGATCAGCCCAGAAAACACAGCGTGCGAACGCGCACACACACACACACACACACCGGAACCCTCATGTGATCCCTTGGCAGATACGTCCTCGCTAGAGCAGACAAGTGATGTAGAGCAGGCTCAGGCTGATCGGCAGTTTGGAGAGAGCTCCACAACACTGTGTAAAGACAATCTGGGGCTCCATCTACAAGAGACTCCGCCACCTCAATCTCTCCACTGCGTTCCACTGCACCAAAGGCAACAACTATTTGAATAAATAATGGGAGAGTTGCTTACCAAAATAGAAAAAAAGGATGTTACATTGTAACAGCTTCTTTTTCAGAGAAAAAAATTAGTGAGTTGAGAAAACAATAGTAGCACCACTTTTATGTTGGAAAGATATTCTGGGGTCCCTTTTTTTGGCCGTTTTGATAGAGCTGACTTAAACATAGATAAGCAAGGTGGGTCATATTAAAGAGAGTTTGAAGGTGATTCATTTATAGATAACGTACATTGAAATGCATTATCTGCAGCTAAGACCTAGTATTGAGATGATGTGTCTTGTTATGGGTGTAGAATCCACATGGTGTGTGTGTGTGTGTGTGTGTGTGTGTGTTTTGAGGGATGTCTATCCACATTTTGAGATGTATATTAGGGGGTGTGCCAGGGTCTGAAATATATATATGTAATAAACACATGTATCGTACCCCGCCAATGGCTGAGAAACGACCAGTGGGAGTGTCCATAGGGCGTATGGGGGAAGCTGCAGCAGTGGCAGTATGCGTCTTACCATCACAGGTGTGTGTGTTACAGAGGGCCTCCTCCGTGTGCAGGCCGATGCAGATGTCCCCTCCATGGGTGGGGGCCGGGTTGGTGCAGGTGCGCGTGCGCTGGTAGTGACCCCCCCCACACGCCACCGAGCACTGGGACCAAGAGGACCAGCAAGACCAGGCGCCATTCACTGAGGTCGGCAAGACGGCACACACACAAACACACATATACACATACACACACACACACACACACACACACACACACACACACACAAGGACACACACACACAGAAAAGCATACGCGTGTACGGTATGCACGCCAAGCAAACAGACAAGCACGACGAGACACAAGCAGGCGGAAAGGAGACACAAACAACGTGGCAGCACGAGACGTAAACACACACAGTTCACAGACAACGAGCACAGAGGTCAGAGGACGACGAACAACAAATCAGACAAAGTAGTAGGAAACAAGCAAGCAAGATGTACACAAAAACAAACAAAAAAACACACACACACAGGCACACACACAGACATACGGATAAAACACAAACACACGACACAAGACAGTTGATTAAAAACCAAAACCCAGGCCAAAAGCAAAGAACAAAGCCAAGCGCACACATGACAGATTTTCAGACTTGCATCGCTGACAAGATGGAAGGTGAAGTGCTGGTGAGGTGGGGTGAGTTGGGGTGGTAATGAGGATGTGTTTTATCCCGTTCCTCCGCTCAGACAGCTGAAAGACCGGCGCTGCTGATTTGTTTTTTGTTTTTTTGTCTCTATGACTATTTTTTTTTCCTCCTTCCCAGCCTGTCTTCATTAACCTCCTGTAATAAGCACTTTTTACACCTGAGAGTCGTCATTAGAGCAAAACAGTGGCCCAGCATGCGTCTCCCTGAGCTGCCGCACTTTCACCCCTCATAAAAATAAAAGGAAAGAGAAAAAAAAAGAGAGGGGAAAAAAAAAAAAAAAAAAAGAGTGCTTCATTCAGCACTTCCGTCAGAGTTCAGAGAGCCTTCATATCGACGTCCTCCCTTCTTTATCTCTTCTTCTCCCCCCCCCACCCACTATCTCTCTCCCTTCATCCACTCCTCCGCACATTTCATCAGAGCTGATGGAGACGCAGGGGAGAGGTGGTGGGGGGGAGATGCAAGTGAGGGAGGGAGAGAGTGAGTTTATGAGAGTGAGAGATGGATAGAGGGAGGGAGAGATAGAGAGAAAAAGAGATAGAGAGAGCAAGAGAGTGTGTGTCAAGCTCTTCTCTCTAGTGTGAGGGAGGGAAGGAGGGGAGAACCATGTGGCGAGAGTAACCGCAAGCGTTGTACACTGGATGTCAGGGGAGAGGACTGAGCCGTTTGTCTGAAGAGGCAGCGGCGAGCGCAAGCACGCTAAGACGCATGTGTGCATAGGACCAGAGCGTGAGCTTCATGATGGAGGAGAATAAATTACAAGCAGCCATATCTCTCTCTCCCTCTGTTGTTCTCTCTCTCTTTTGCTCTCTCTCTCTCACTTTTTCTCTCTCACCCACTCTCTCAAGCCATCTCGGAAGACGATTGCTCAGTAAATCAGTTTGCCGATGTTAATTAAGAGCCCTGCTCCACTCACTCTGATGCTCCGGAGAAAGCAAAGTCCATTGGCATGCGCCTGATGAGGTAGCTGGGGAATGACGCTGTGCTCTCTCTCCCTCTCTCTCTCTCTCATTCCTTATCTTCCTCTGCTTCTCTCCTCCACTTTCTCAGTCATTCTCTTCCTGAGATTAAACTCTCCTCTAATTCACTTAATTCCTTTGCACACACTTCAGCATTACGGCAGAGATGGAAGGGGTGGGGATGTGTGATTTCAGGGCAGAAAGATCCGGAATCTGTGCAGCTTGTGTGGAGGACTGCTCTCCTAGATCCTCATATAATGACGGCTGCTCATTCGAGGTAATCTCACAGATGGCGTCTTCCGTTTGTCTGCAGCTACCGGTCAATGCGGACGCAAATGAACAAGCTCCGATACCAACTTGAGATCTCTCAGAGTTCTAGGCCTCTAGGAGACCGCAGGCAGAAACACAGCGTGCCCAGTGGCAGTATGGGAATTCAGAGCAGTCCATTAGCTAATGGAAAATAGTAATCCACTTAGCACTTCTTAATGGAACTGCTCACTCACCTCCTCCCCAAAGCTATGCATTTGCGTGTGTGTGTATATGTGTGTTAATGTATGTGTGTGTGTGTGTGTGTGTGTGTGCCCCCTACCTGGGCAAGGCTGGGGGTTGCAGTCCTGATACTCCACGGGTGACCCGCGGCAGGCCGAGGGGTTGCTCTTGCCCTCGGCCGTGGAGCAGGAGCGCCGGCGGGTGCGGTAGCCTTTGGCGCAGTCCTGGGTGCACGACGACCACGTCTCCCATGACGACCAAGCCGAGCCTGTGAGCCTCACCACGGGGGTCTTCAGGAGCTCATCCACCAAAGCTGAAATAAATATGTTACATTATAAATATCATAGCTTTCAAATGGAAGACATTCAGGGCCCATACATGGTTCAAAACCTTTAAACTCTGCAGTTAATGTGTCAAATATACAAATATGTCACAATGCAGATGACAACACAAGCAGACCTCTGAAACAAGACTTCTATTTATTTGGTTGAATTGAAGTGCACCTCTTCCCCCCCCCCCCCCCCCAGTGTTTTGATTAAAGATATCATTGTTCAACAGACTGTTGACTAATTTATCCTGTGTAGTTTTGACAGGATTGGTCCTCCCTCTGGAGGAAAATGAGGTTAGCTCTTAGTGGCATTTCTGTCGGTTTGCTTTACGGTGCAGCTGACAGACTAATCTGACAGTGGGATACACTGTGGTTACCCGAGAAGAGACCAGTCTCCTCTCCCCCCCTTTCTCTCTCTCCCTCTCTCTCATTGTGGCTCCAAGCTCTGTCTGCTGGGCAGGGGTGAAGTGCCCGTCAGCCGTATCTCCACGACATGAGGCACGGACAGGAGGTTATGGCTAATCGATGCCGGGGCCGACAAGCATAAACTGGCTAAGCGCTGAACTGCAGCCCCCAGGCTGTCAACGGTCGAGGGTGGAGATGCAGGTGGGATCAGGTGGACAGGGGTGGGTGGGAGCAACCAGAGACGATTGATGTTCAAAACGATCTTTGGTACAACACTGGGGTCCAAAAAGAATGCACATTGACAGATACGAAGAAAGACATGTGCAATATAAATATGTGCATGGTAACAGTCTAACAACTGTGGGTGGCCAGGCACTGATGATTGCCTGCTGTATGAATGGATGCAGACAGGAACCTCAAGGCTTTTCAGACAAAAAAAAAAAAAAAAAAAAGCAGTAAGAAAAAAATATTTCAAAGGGGAGAAAACAAACAGCTGCACTGGACTGTGAAATGTTCTTGCTTTGTGGGGAATGCAAATCTGAAACATCACTAGTGACTATAACAATCCACCAAGGACCAGGCCTGCTCCTTCGGCAACGCAATTTCAAAGTGACCGCATATGGAGGAGTCTAGAATTTGTACTTATCAAACCATTCAGGGCCAGTCTTCTGGTAATGTTTAAAAACAAGGCCAAGAAAGAACATTTGTTTGTTGGGCTGTGCATGTTCTCTCTCTCTCTCTCTCTCTCTCTCGGTGTCCTTCCCTCTATTTCTCCTCACCGTCTGTCTCGCAGGCGGCCGAGCCATCGTTGGGGCAGTAGCGTGTCTCCACCTTGCGCTTGCCCAGCTGGAGCTCGTGCGGGTCGGCCAGCGCGGCTCGGCACGTGTAGCGCAGCCGCTGCTCCTGCCGTGCGCCGCCCGTCGTCACGTTCACGGGCATCCATGGCGTCCACGGAGTGTTCCGCCGCACCTCCGGGCACGCGTCCAGGTTACAGGCTTTATACTCCTGCAGGTGAGCAGAGTAGACAGAGAGAGAGAGAGAGAGAGGGGGAGAGAGAGAGCGGGGGAGAGAGAGAGAGGGAGGGAGGGAGGGGGATTAAAGTCAGGTGAGGTGATGAGAGAAGAAACCATCATATAAGAGAGGAGAGGAAACGTAAAAAGATTGGGTGAGAGAACAGAAGAGGTGAGAAGGGAGGAGTGGAGAGGAAAAGAGCAGCATTGAATTGGATTAAAACCTCTTGGTTCATTCAGGTTTGCATGCCTTTTGTTTTTCATCCCTTTGTTGCCGTTTGTTTTTGCTCAGCGTGCTTTTTGTTTCGGATTTCTATTCACCTTCAATTCAATCCCCCTCGCTCTCGCCCATCCATCATCCGTTTAGAGCCGTCTTGCCGTCACACCTGTTTGGCTGTACGTGAGCTGTGCCGGCCCCGCTCAGCCCAAACCCCTCCACCCAACACGGCTGCTAGCCTCCGTCGCACTACTGTGTTTTTCGCCTTCTCTCCTTCAGCGGGTCAATGGGGCTGTAGAGGAGCTGCCAAATGAGACACTTCATTTGGAGCTTTAATAATGTTAATTAAAATGCACCGAGTGAGTCTGGATCATTAAGTGCAATGGAGTGGCTGCAAAAAACGCCCAGCGTGTGGAGGGAGAGAGGGACAGAGAGATGGAGGTGTGTGTGTGTGTGTGTGTATATATGTGTGTGTGTGTGTGGGCAAAAGCGACTCTCGGCTGAGTCTTGTAACCCCCTCACTAGGACGGAAAGAAAAGGGCACGCACGGTCAACCGCTCCACTTTGCCGCACACATAAACGTCACCTCTGGACCTGCTGCACCAACTACTGCTTTTGAAGCCCAGCAAGATTTTTTTCCCCCTACTACACTATGAATGTTTTCACATTTCTGCCTACTTATGCTAATCATGGTTTTAGTTGACATGTTACTTATCGTATTATTTTTTTCCCCTGGCACCTCATATACATTATCCTCTTAAGCTTGGTTTTCAATTACTAGTTATCCTTCTTCCCCTAGCTTTCTGTGCATGCCTTCCATTTACACTTCCTTTCTTGTCATTAGTTCCTTGAGCTGTAATCCGCGCTAGGGACGTTGAAGGCTCCTACCAGGGCGCAGCCGGGGCAACCGTTGCCGTTCTCGCAGGTGCGCACTCGGGAGTGGACGCCGCCTCCGCACTCGGCGCTGCACTTGGTCCACGAGCCCCACGGTGACCAGAAGACGGGCTGAGGACACGTCACCTTCTCGTTGCAGAACCTGCCAGAAAAGGACTCGCCGTTAACAAAGCAACTCTGAGCCGATGTCTGGCGGCACTTTGCACACCCTGGGACCCTGTTAATGCACAGAATCATCCGGAAATTGGTGCAATAAATTACAGACTTCGCAGGCAGCATAAAAAGCAATGGAGGGCAATTGCTGAAAAAGGTGCTCAAACTGTGATTAGACTAGATGGTGTGTAATAACTCACCTCTGTTCTCTGGCCTGTCCCACACACACTCGGCCACCGTGTCGGGGTGCAGGGTTGTTGCATGACCGTTGCCGGACCTCGAAGCCGATCTCGCAAGTGGTGCTGCACTGGCCCCAAGACGACCAGGGCGTCCAGCCTCCATTTCTGTGACAAACAACAGAAAAATAAAACGACACCAAAAAATGCAAACTTACAATTTGCATCGCTGCTGAGATCACAAGGACTACATAAGAGTCAGACATCAGTCCTTGAATTTATTCTTCGACGTGCAAACGAACGCAGTGGGTGGTTGTTTGCCGATGCCATTTTTTTTTTTAAAAAAAGGTCCGAGCTAATTTGTCACTGGCCTGTCGCAAAAGCTGCCGCGGTTGCGACAACAGTTTAATGTGGCAACACATTCCCTCAATTTGCTTGAGTGCTTTGCCTCCTGTAGAGCACCACTCGTGATTTAATTGCCACTTCGTCCAACAACACAATCCAGTTTTGCCATGTTGGATTTAATCTTGCGTGTGCTCACTGCAGAGCGCCACACTTTTTTTCTGTGGGCTGCTTGGACACCGAGTCAACTCATTATAAATGGGTTGCTGGTGCTCCACTCCCAACAAACAGAGGGGGGGGGGGGGGGAAAGGAAGTTTTAATGATTAAACGCTGCAGTTTGACTGAGCGCTGGTCCGATGAATAATAAGGCGCCACACGGAGTTTACGGCTTTGATGCAGCCTTGGTGAACAGAAGCGAGCAAAACTGGAATATCTGATGATAATGACACTTAGAGAGTCTGATTTGCTTTCTGACAGGCCTGTAAATCTACAAATGGGTCTCTGGATGTACCGAAACAGCAGACGTTCAGGGAACACTGTACCTGGAACAGTTGGACACCTCGATGGTGGGGCCCTCACAGTTCTTGCCCCCGCAGCGGGGTGGGGGGCTGTCGCACGTCCTGGAGCGGCACAGGCAGTCGCTGGAGCCCTCGCCGTCGGTATGGCTACAGGGTTGCCATGCCGCCCAGGGCCCGTACACACCATTAGTGGTCTGGTTCTGGAGCTGCGATACACGGAATGAAACTTTTGAGAGCACAGCAAGAAGGAGGACGGACCGTGGGATGGCATGTCCAGGAACTTGGCACGGATATGATGGATTGTGGAATGACACGTCTGACAACACCTCAAGAACAAGATGGATGATGAAGTGAAGCGCATCACATACACACGCGCGCACTCACTCACATTCTCACACGCACACAAGCTAAAGTTTCTGACATGGTACATGACAAGCTTCCCATATGACAGATAATTATACTGCAGAGAACTGTCCCTTGAGGGGAGGGTGGAAGGACTGGGCATGCTTCAGGATGGTAGCCATCCATACAGCACTCAGGGACCTCTGGGAAATCGCCAGGAGAACAGTGAACACTGGAAGAGCAGGAGGAGCAGGAGGAGGAGGAGGAGGAGGAAGGAGAGGAGGAGGAGGAGGAAAGAGAAGAGAGGAAGAGTAACAAGAGAAGGAGGAGAAGGAGAGAGAAGAATGGAAGACAGAAAAGGAGGAAGAGGGAAGGAGGCCGAGGCCTGCTGGTGCTTACGGGGCAGGCGGTGATGTTCTGGGTCCACTTGCTCATGTCGGAGCTGTCCTCGATGGTGGTGCAGCGCCGCTGCTTCTGGTCCCAGCCACAGTAAGGGTCCCGCGCATCCAGACACATCCTGCAGCAGGGGGGTGGAGGGGAGGAGGAGAAGGAAGGAGGAGAAGAAGAAGGAGGAGGGGGGGGGGGAATAGGGAGAGATTGAAAAATGAGGACGATATCTAGAATCCTAGATCTGACCCCAAGTCCTTGCCCCAATGCCTCCCATCATTCCTCCTTTTAACTGTTTGTTTAAATGGATTGAGTACAAACACACACACACACACACACACACGCACGCCTCAGGCTTACCCAAGTCTTATGAACCCAAACTACAAAGGTGACGGGGAAGCGAGGTAAATAAATCTGCATGCAATCCAACACCACCTCTCTCTCCCAACGCTGCCTCCCTCCCTTCCACCAGCCCTCCATTTCCCCTCGTCCTCCCCATGCCACCCACAAAGCAAGAAACAAACACAGAAAAAGAAAAAAAGAAAGAAAAAAAAAACAAATAAACAAACAAAAACAGCTTGAGTTTAATGAGCAGTAGTTAAAGCTAAACCTGCTAATGAAGCTTAGCCACTGGAGCGGTCCTGGGAAGCCCATGAGAATGTGTGTGTGTGTGTGTGTGTGTGTGTGGTGGTCCCACTGCTAAGCCCATGTGCCCCCCACCACCCCCACCACGAGTCACGCCCCCCTCTGGCCCTCGCAGACCTTCAATGGCTCTGGAGGCTCTTATTTTTGGCACAGGCCTGCTGCTGGTTTGTTTGTGTGGGACCGCTGGCCGAACAGCCCTGAGGTTGGAGAAACACGAGCGCTGTTGATACAACACCCAGTGCCAAGACTAAATCTTGTTAGCATGGGGAAGAAATGAGAGCAAAGGTGTGTGTGTGTGTGTGTGTGTGTGTGTGTGTGTGCATGTGTGTGAGAGAGAGAGAGTGAGTGAGAGAGTGAGGAGTGAGTGAAAGAGAGAGAGAGAGAGAGAAAAATGCAACCACTTTATGAAGCATGGCTGGGCCATTGTTTCAATATTTCTCAAGGCCATGAAAATAACTTGTAAGGTAAGCAAGAAGGATTTTCACTCATAGTAACACAGTGTATTTCCCCATCGTTTGTCATGAAAGTTTGCTAACTTGTCAGACATTAACAGCATTGTGACAGAAAAGCAACTTTGGAGTGCATCATTAGATCAGATACCCTCTGACGCATGCCTGGCAATCCGTCACGATAAGTGTCAGCTGACAAGTCAGCAAGGGCTTAGCAGTTTGCAGGCAGCATTGTGGCAACATTGACAAACTTTGTACATTTTTTCTGTCACATTTGACTCGCACCATCTGAGCGGTCAAACTGTCTCCACTCTGACACTTTCTAAAACCTTTCGCGTGTACCATACACACTGCTCCAGGCCTTTCCAAACACACGTCTCCTTCAAGTGGTTCACCTTTCTGGCGGCCTCCCACGCTTCCTTTCACACACGTTAAGCTCTGCCTGCCAACACTACCTCCAGCTGAGCACCTCATTCTGTCATACTTGTAGTGGAGTGCAGACACACTCACACACACACACACAACCAACCACCCACCCAGCGTGTCGTTAGCCTCCTGCAGTCGCTAGCATGAGACGAGCGCTGCTGCTGATCCAGTTATCCGTGTTCATCCCCGCCAGTAATTGTATATGCCTCGTCAGCTAGTGGGGAGCAGAGAGAAGTCGCACAAAACCCAATGATGAGCCAATCTAAATCTGGGCTCGTCTCCATGTCCTGGGAGGGGGCTGGCTGCTTGGTTGGCTGGGGCTGGGCCGCACCTAATAAAAGCCCCACAGCCCTGGGCCCTGCTGGAGTCAGGATGGTGGAGGGGATCTTAAATCAGCCGCTGGACCAGTCACATTCAGGGCAGATTTGGAGTGCAAATGAAAGCAGCAACAACAACAAAATCCACCTCCCGCAACTTCTATTTTAACGGCAATATCATTGGCAGATTTAGAGTAATCTCTCTCTCTCTCTCTCTCTCTCTCCTTCTCTTCCTCTCCCTCTCTCACACACACACACACATATATATATATATATATATATATATATATATATTGGTTATACTGGTTATATTTTCACACTCCCCCCAAAAACACCTTTGCAATATCCCTGTAAAATGGACTTCTCCATCCCCCAGCTTTGCACCAGTGTGTAGACATGATAATCAATGCGGCTCAGGGGCCTGGTCCTAATTGGTGACCTGAGGCACAGGTCTAAACTAGGCGGCCGGTCAGGAAGGGAGATCTAAGGGCCCAATTAGCAGTGGTCACCCCCCTGGGCCTGGGGCTCAGTGCCTGGAGGCCCCCCCCATCTCACACACCAGCCAAATCCATTTAGGCTGAAAAACACTCCTTCCTTTCCACCCATTAATTAAAACAACCAAAAAAAAAAAAAAAAAAAAAAGAAAGAAAAATCCCCCTCTGTATAAACACCACTCGTGTTAGGCGCCGGCCAGTCAGCTGTGTAAGCCCTTAAGAGCAGGAAGAGAAGCGAGGGATTGGTTGAGGAACGCCGAGTTGACTGTTTGACGAGTGCATAGCAGTCGGCTCTCTTCTTGTTTCACTGACAACCGTCCGTCAGAAACAAAGAAAATGGAGCATCAGGCAGGCTTGCTTATTGTGCCAGGCCTTAGCTCAAGCCAGCTTTCTCTCTGCTACCTGTTTAGAGCTTGGTGGGGATGAAGGGGGGGGGGGGGGGGGCGGTGCTGACTCTGTGCCCGTTTCTGCCCGCTGTCTATTGAGCGGCCATTAGCAGGGAGATTTACAGCCAGGCCCCGGGGCGGAGAAGGAGAATTACCTCCTTCTTGACCCGCCAGAGGAGCAAGAGTCTCCAATCACAGAAGCCGTCGCCACTAAACACCTCCACCTCCACCCCCCCCTAGTGCTACTCTCCGCGCCACAATGCAGACACCTGAGAGATGCAGCAGCGTGGCATCGTAAAGAATGAAAAATATGTAAAGCAGGCGCTTCTCCCTGCAGAGTTACGGCTCTTTCTCAGACAGTGACAGCCGGTGTGACTGGGACAGAGAGAAATACCCAGGAGGATGTGAGCGGGGTCTGTGAATGAGTGAGAGTCTGTGTGTGTATGCGTTTGTGTGGCGTGTGTGTGCGCGTGTGTGTGTGTGTGTGTAAGCACAGGGCGGCTGCGGCAAAGTGTGACCACATTGTTGTATAATTCAACAGCCCTCTCCACCCTGATAGCCCACTATATCAAAGGCGCGGAGCCACAAAGAACGGCCTATTAAATTTTTAAAGAGCGCACGTGGTAAAAATAAACCAACACATAAAGCAATGTGGCTGAGGACGGACAGCGTGTGATAAATCTGGGGCCCGCTCTCCCAGGCCCTAATGGACTTTTTTAGGGGGAATGGTGGGGCCATAAAAGCCACTGTCCCCCTCTTTACAGGCTTGTTAAAAGAAGGATATGAAGGCAAACAGTTATTAGTATGCCTTCAACTGCAAATCATGACCTCATCAGTGTAAATACAAGTAAGGAGTGTGTGTGTGTGTGTATGTGTGTGTGTGTGTGTGTGTGTACTGATTATTGTAAATAGAAGTAAGGAGTGTGTGTGTGTGTGTGTGTGTATGTGTGTGTGTGTGTGTGTGTGTATGTATGTGTGTGTGTGTGAGTGTGAGTGAGAGGGGGGAGGGGGAGGGGGGGTTGAGGGTTGTCATGGAAGCCATAGGAAGTGAATAGGGGCAGTAAACCAGGTTGAGTCCAGTGCTGTGGAGGTAAACCCCTTAAGGCATTCTACAGCTAGTCATTCATTCATTTATAACTGGCTGACTGATGGACTGACTGACGGACAGACTGACTGACACACTAATGGACCTGCTGGCCAGCTGGCTGGCAGAACTAATATCTCCCGAGACAAGATGCCTTCATTGATTGTGTTGTGCGAGGGCTTTCCATTCAGAATGACGCGAAGGGTTGAGTGCTTCGGGGCGCTGTCTAGGTGAAGAGGGCAACTGAGCGCGCTCAGCAGGGGGGTTCTGGGAGCAGACGCAAATATGTGACCGCCAATTTGTCCTTTGCCATCTCTGCTTGGATTCGAGGGAGAAAGTACTGAGCTTCTTGAGCTGCATTGATTGCTTTGGGTCCACAACTATATGCATTTGCTTTGAGCATCATGACTATCTATGATCTGGATAGCATATAGGTGATCTATGACCTGTCTGGATAGCATACTGTATAGGTGAATGCCATTACATAGGCGTCAACTTCAATGTAACTTCAGTAAGTAGCAGGTAAATTACCAGATCATACAGGAAACTCGGGTGACGCCGTAATTAGATCATGACGCAGACCAATCAAGTCTGCTCCCAAATCCCGCGCTTGTTTAAATGTACTATGGCGGCAGAGACTCTGTCGCAGCTCAGTTGACTGCTGACTTATTTTTGAATTGCTGGATTTGCGCTACATCAGCCAGAGATCCAAGACCCCAACGCTAAAGATAAGTCTGTGCTCAAAACTAACCGTATCTGCTCAGGTGGTGCTGGGTTCCCAATTATGTTCTCAAATTTTATCGTGTAATGTAACGTCATTCTCCTGCTTCAAGTCCTGCTTCAAGTCTCCTGCTTCAACACATTGTCATTAGTCATATTCACTTCACAGGCCCATCATTTTCCTCACATATGGCGTGCTACATGGTAGGTCACTGAAACTGACAGAATTGCAGCAGCGCAGCACACATGTCTGGCGTCTTGATCTGCTTTGTTTGGGGATCTGTTTCTTTATTGCTTGTTTTGCGTGTGACAGCAGTCACCGTATACATTCATATTTCTGCAGCAGCTTTAATCATGCAGCTAGAAGTTTGCAGTAGCAGCAGCTGGCAAGCGTGTGTGTCTGTGTGTGTGTGTGTGTATATATGTGTATGTGCATGTGCATATGTGCGTGTATGTGGCAATCTCAATTTTTCCTGTCTCACACAGCAGGGAGAATCTGCAATGATCAAAGGAGAAGTAGAGCTGGTCTGTTCTGTCATGCTTTAACCATGAGTGGATGGGAATCAAAATTGGAGTTTGGACTGGAGTTCAGCCTGGAGGGCAGTTGAGCTGTTATTACCTGCTTGGCAGAGACTGCGAGAGAGAGAGAGAGAAAATATGTGTGAGAGAGAGAGAGAGAATATGTGAGAGAGGGAGAGAGAGAATATGTGAGAGAGGGAGAGAGAGAAAGAGGGGGGACAGTGAGACAGTAAAAAAAGCGAGGGAGGGACGGGAGAAGGAGTTGCAATATTGGAAGGCGGCCAGAGCCAGGAGAGAGCTGTTAAAAATCACAAACATGCTGCACCAGTAATAAATACTTTCACTTTTTTTAATACCTTTCTCTTTCCTCCTGCCCTCATCTTCAGCGACTCTCCCCATCGTTCTTCCTCCATCTCTCACATTCTCCATCCTCCTCTCCCTCATGTGTTCGACGGAGCACTCAGACAGAGCTGTGGGCTCTTAACTGCTGTGTGTTTTAGCGCCCTGCTGACAGGCTGGCGGCAGCAACAAGCAATAAATTGTGTCTGTGGAAGAGGGACGCCTCCCAGGGACTGCGAAACGCTCCCGGCGCAGCAACAAGGCATGAATCCACTCTCCCACAACCACCCCACAACACACGCATACCCTCAAACTCTCTTTCCCAAAAAAGTATTCCCAAAGATTCCAAGTCTGACCACGATGTGTGATTGTGCAGTATTCTGGCCAGCTGTGCTTTTCCAGCTGGTTTGTTGTTTGCGGTTGGTTGAGGGGGGGAGGGTCAGGATATTCTGCATAACTGTGACTTGTGAGAAGCTGAGCACATCCAACCACAGCTGACTGTGAAGGTCTGCATGTCGAGAGATGCTCCCATCATCCTTTTCATCATCGTCGTCGTCATCATCAACGTCTCTTTCCCACTCTCATCTAGTCTCCCACCTCTCGCAGAGTGTTGACTCTGCTTCAAAGACTGTGTGTGTGTGTGTGTGTGTGTGTGTGTGTGTGTGTGTGTTTCCCATAGCCCTGCCGACATGAGGGTTTGTTTTCACTTGTATGGCCCTGAGGACCTTGACCCTAACCCTAACCACATCTGAAGCAGCTCACCAGCACCAGCTCACCTCAGCCCTCTCCGTCTCCCACACTCCAAACAGCCTCCTGCCCAGGGGAGCTCAGCTGTGAAAACCATCTGTGGTTTCCCGGCAGCTCTGCTTAGGGAGAGCCCCCCCTCCACGCCCCCTGCTCTGCTCAAGAGCCCTCTCGCATCCCCACCGAACTTCTGCGGTCAGAACCCCTTTTCCACACTCAAACTCCCTCTCCCCTGGAAGCGTGGTGACCTTTTAGAGTGCCAAGCCACAATTAACCCAACACCGATAGCACAAGTTCCCAAGATAATGTGCTCGTGAAAGCAAGTGGAAACCGCGTTTACATTGCTTGCCGTGTCAACAGGACCAGAACAGGTTTTATCCGTGATCCCAGCTGCATGATTAGCGTCAGCATATCTCGGCATTTTGTTTCCAGGCCGTTTACCCAAACCTGCTGTTCGATCTTAACACCAGCTCTAAAGTACATGACTGGAGAGTCATTGCTGTGCAGATCCATGAGCTAAACGCAGAGGTGTTGTAATGAGTTCAGCACTGGAGGATACAGTTAGAAATGTCAACTTTAAACCATAACAGACACTACAGCTTTAGTAAATTTGGGAGATAAGAACACCAGAGAACACCGGTTTCATCTTTATATTTATATTCTTACATCATTCTTCCCCTCCTCCCTCATCCTCTCTGTCTCTCCCTTTCCATCAACGCTTTCCCCTCTCCCTTAACTATGGCGTACTAGTGTGCGGTGAAGCTGATTGATCTCCCCTCACAAGCCCCAGCAGCCAAACAAACAGGGTAAATGAGTTTCTTAACAGGGAGGGAGAGGAGTGAGGGAGCTGGCAGGTGGACTGGTGGGGGTCAAATGTAATTACCTACTGCAACTGGGGAAGAGGAGAGGAGGGGGGGGGGGGCGCAGAGGGTCTGGCACCTACACACACAGGCCACTTTGCATGAGGCCATTAATAAGCGCTTTTTCAAAGAGAGTGGCGGGGCGGGGTGAGCGTGGGCCGGCGGAGTGCATGAGGGACGGAACGTGGCGTGGAGATCGACAGAAGGTGCCGTCCAAGGCCGGCCATTTATCTGCGATGCAAAATTGAGGCGGACACACGAGTGGGTTGGGGTGGGACTGACTGGCGGCAAGGCCAATTTTGTGCGTGCTATGAGCAATGGCTTGGGCTGAGCTCATTTCTGCAGGATGCCTGGGCCTGACGAGATTTGGTTAATTGATGACTGTGTGAAATAAATTGGTCGAGTTTGGCGCCTTGCTTTTCTTGGGCAGTGACAGATACAGGCTTAGGGGTGGAGGTCTGGATTTGAGTCACATACTGAACACATCAGTGTTCACTCCCTACACTATACAACAAAAAATACTCGGGAGAAACCCAGCATATATCCTTCCAATGTATGTAACCAAGCGAATGACAATTTGTGTAGGAGGCAAGCCACAAAACAACACCACCAACAAAAAAACAACAGCTTGGGAGGAAGCCAACACATCTCCTACTTAATGTATGTGGCTGGGTGAATGACTATTTGTATGGGAGGCAAGCCACACACGTAAAACCTATACCGTGACTGCCTCTCCCTGCATCCAGCTGAGCGATATGCATTACGAATGAAGACAGCTGCACAATGTGGCGCCTGTGTGCTTAACCAATGGAGGCATTCTCCACAGCCTCGACAATCGCACATCCCGCTTTCACGCACAGCGGGCTACAATCTGCCGTAGTGTCTCTAGTGTACAAAGACACCAAGTCTTTGCCCTGTACCCCCCCCACCCCTCCTGAATTCCCCATTGAGCCGAGAGCAGAGGTCTGCGGCCGCCACGCTGTCCTGTTCCTCCCCCCCCGCGATGATTAGCTGAACAAATAATCTCCCTCGGCTAGGCTGGTCGACATGCATTCATAGAACCGTGGGCTCCTCTATCCAGTACATGCTGAATGGAACAGAATAGGAGATGGTGACAAGATTTACATAACCTGAATGAATAACCGCTCTGGCGCAAAAAAAAAAAAAAAAAACACGATATAGAAGAATGATATAAGAGCAATATAAAAGCTGCATGATTACCTTTGAGGCTGTACATTACATGGCTTAAAAGCACAATCCATAACCAAAAGGTATACAAGCACACAGCGCATTATACAAATTATGAGCTCTGACAGACACGTATTCATCAGCGGCCCCTCTGCAGACATTTATGAGGCAGATAAATAACAACAGCGTTCTTTAAGCAGGGCTCGCTGAAGGCACCGACATAACTCTCGCATGTCTCGTTCAAAACAGGATTCCCTGGGAGTTTCATGATGACAAGCAAGGCACTTGACAAGATCCAGTCTGTCACAGAAGTTGTTTTGCCTTTATGTGTGTGTGTGTATGTGTGTGTGTGTGTGTGTGTGTGTGTGTGTACACATGAGGGTTTTCAAGCAGAACGCGGGGCGGCCGAACAGCAGTGGGCCTGCAGAAATCAAAGACGGGGGGATTAAGAGTGCTCCCTCACCATTATTCCACCCCGCTGGCTTTTAAATAGGACCGGCTCCGGCTGCTTCCTCTCTCTCTCTCTCCCTCTCTCTCTCTCTCTCTCCCTCTTAGTTCGTATGGCTCTCCAACTCTCTCTCTTATTCACTCTTGCTTCCTACTCCTCTCTAACTCATTCCCTCTTTCATTCTCTTGTTTCCTACAACTCACACACACACACACACACACACAGTCTCACTCTCTCTCTCTCTCTTTTTCTATGATTCTCTGACACTCCTTCCGTGCGGCTTACATCTCGCCCACACACCTGGTTTGGCATGCAAATGCCTTCACCATTTGTGTCTGTGTATGTGTGTCTTTATATGGCGTTTTGAGAGAAAGGTTGACTTCAAAGCGCTGACTCATCAACCACTAAGACTCATGTATACAATTGCCTGCCTGCACATAAATGCATTTAAGCAGCATGCAAGTGCGCACAAACACACACACACACACACACACACAAGCTGCAAACACACACACAAGCTGCAAATAGTTCTTCACCCTTCATGCACGCACACACAGCGCTGACAAAGCATCCTTCAGCGACCCCGCAGCCAAATTGAGCCTGACTGTCGTCATTGCCTCCTCCCTGCGGAGGGGACACACTGTGATTGAATACATTGATAAAAACACACTGGCTCTGTCAAGCTGGCCCAGGTAGAGCTCTCTCATTGTCATTGTCCCCGTCTTTCTCTTTCCCTCACTTTCCCTATCTCCCTCTCCTTCTCTCTCTCTCTCTCCAAAAGGGGAGTATCGGAGCAATAACAGACCAGGCAAATCATTCCGCTGATGCCAGTGGTACAAAGTGCACAAACGGTGGTGGCGGTCAGCGAGCAATTCATACGCTTCAAATTGAATCTGTGTCAAGGAGAGCTCACAGCGGCGGCGGCGGAAAGCTCGGCGGGCATGCTGCCGACAACCCCTCCACGTCCTCCTCCGAGCTCTCGGGTCAGCTGCTCATTCAGCATGTCAATTGCAGCATTACTGTCTTGATTCGCCAAATCGAGAGCTTGAACGTAGAGCCGGATACTTCTTGAGCGGGGACTGCTGAACTGCATTTAGATCATAATTCTAGCATGCTGTGCGTACGTGCGCACAGACACACACAAACAGACGTTCAGAGAGGCGCTTCAATTTATGTTGTCGGGGTTGCTGTCTATTCTATGGTGTGAACATAAGGTCTTTATTCTGTATATGGGATTTCATTGTTCTAGGCCTTGGCCCCACTTTGCATCTTTAAACTGCCAGGCCGACAAAGCCAGTTGGATTGAAATGCCCGTAAGGGGGGGGACTCACCGCTGAGTCTGGTAAGCAGAGCATCTTGCCAGGGGGATCTTGAGCACTTTGTTCCGCAGGCCCACAAACAACATGCGGTCACCATGGAGAATCTGCAGGCTCAGGATTGGCTCGCGGACGCCTCTGGGCTGCAGCTGCATCTCCTCCAGGTAACAGCCCTGCAGGCTCTTGTTGGTGGTGGCCAGAGCCTTCAGTACGGTCCCGTACTCTGCGGGGGAGAGCATGCGCAGAGATTCAGGACACGAGATGGCATCAGAGCCCGCAAACTATATTTCTGCATATCTTCCATTGATTGATTTTTGTCTTTAACCAGTGAAATAGTGAAACATAAAAAGAATTCACAAACCTACACTTCATCTTTGACCAGCATTTTGACTACCATTGATATTTACGATTTTTCTATTAAGCATTTATAACAAGTGAATAACACATTCATAGCAACATTTGTGGGCCAAACGTGGGTAAGCCGTAGACAGCGTACCTGTGCCAATGTACATGACATGGTGCAGGGTGTCCTGGCCCTGCACAATGTCAACCACCAGCCTTGAAAAGCGTACGTCGTCCTGCCAGACCAGCGGGTCCACGGAGACGGGCTGCACCACGTCATTCATGAGGAATAGCCGCTGGGCGTCCTGCAGACTGCGCTCCGTCAGGCCTTCGTTAGGGCCATCGTCCACGATAGTGCCACACTGGTTTAAAACGCATAAAATTACATAAAAACCACACACAAATGTAGCTGGTAAGACAGTAACCTACTTTTACTTTTGGTACATATAACAGATGAATAGCAAAAACAGGCTGTTGCACATGCCGTTTTGTAATAGAAAATGTGATTATAATTCAATTTAAATTGTAAGAGATATGAATTGCGCTCCTTTATTGCTTGATGTCGTCATACTCTTGCGTCTCTCTCGTTTCGCATCCATCAAGTATTTCCCAAATGAGTCAAGACTCATCAATCCATGTTACGTGGCTCATCGCACAACACAGATACCAAAACTAATTTCAACGAATGAACAAGATCCACCCCTACTGCGAAGAAAATGACACAATCCCAGTATGGTATCGGAGCAAATGCCTTTGCGCTGTAATCCTTGAGTAATGCTCTCTATACTCAATCATTCTGCTCAACTCATCTTAAGATCAACTTGAGAAGGACTGAGGGGGTTGTTCATTTCAATATTTTCCACCTTAGTGAGGACACACCTTCAGTGACATTTCTTTTATAGGACAAAAAAAAAAACGATGCGAAGGTGAAACGGAACAAGCGACAAGGATGGAGAGAGAGAGAAAAAGAGAGGCTGATAGTGAGGGGGAGGAGCAAGAGAGATAGAGACAGAGAGCGACAGAGAGAGAGAGAGAAAGAAAGAAAGAGAGAAAGGGAGCAAGAAGAGAGAGATGGGCCCCTGGTGAGCTTTCTCACCTGGAAGTTGGGGTTGGGGTTGGGTGTAGGAAGCCAGGTGGAGCGGGGGTTCTCCTGGGAGCGGAACGGTCCGTTGAAGGCCCGAGTGATGGCACTGAGGTTGAACGCACAAACCGCTGATGCAGCAATGCTATTCCTGTACACGGCACACACAAACAAAAACACACACACACACACACACACACACATACACACACAAAGACAGAGAGAAAGAGGGAAAGGTAAAGGCACAGTAGGTGATGTCTCCCAATGTGGCAGGAAAGTGAGCAGAAGAGATCTATAGAAACCCATTTCATTCGCAAGTACACAGGGGGAATAGTTAGGAACAGCTCCTGTCTCTGAAACGCTGTGGAACACTGTAATCCCGGGGGCCCAATGAAACACAACACTGCTAAAGTCTCACTAGGTCTCCAATTTAGCATGGCTATATGGCTACTTGGCCTAATGATGTACCAAAGCTGCTGGGGCTAAGAGATGGTAGCTGCGAGGCACAGATATTCATGCAGTAAAACTCACTTTTAAACGATACATTACACATATATTATATCACACACATATACACAGGGGAGACCCACACACACACACACACAAATGCACTGAAGTCTCATGTCCCAATGCACACTCTGCTCACACAAGCCATCTGCACGGCATATATACACACACAAACATTTTCTCTTTCCATTCCATCTACACACACACACACACACACACACACACACACACACAGTCTGAATCCAAAATAAGCCAAGGGCCCAGGGTGTTGCACATGCTGTTTGTTGTTATCCCAACAATCTGCAGGCTCGCAGGGCCGCCAGCCTTTGCTCTGCTGTAATGAGGTTTTAAACTGCAGGCCGGCGGAGGCTCCGGTTAGCACTATAGGGAGCGCGGAATTGCACAAGCGTCACGTCCAAAAAGAAACACTCCCTGATGCACTTTTCAGTCATGCTGGAGCTGGACTCACCGAATTGGATCCACAACAAACAACAAATACAAAATCTGAACATGGCACACAACTTGGCCTACAGCACAAGTAACTAAATAAACATGGTTCAAAACAGGTTCGAAAATATGTGTGGGTATCAATGTGTGCAAAAGGCAATGATGTTTAATCTAATTTATTTAAAGGCGTAAAGTTAACCGTTATGACTACAAGGACCTCAAATACAGATGTGCTGTATATCATAAAAGTCTTCTACAAATCTCAATTATGTGATGGTTTTACAGGCCTCATGCTGCTTGTCTGGCACTCATCTATATTATATACCCGTGTAATTACAGAGCTGGGAATCTGGAATGCATTTCCCTAAACCATTGTTGTCAATTTGCTTAGTTGCTTTATTTAATTTATTTACTTTATTTGATTTTATTTAATAAACTACTTTGTTGGTTGCAATGCAATTTCTCATTGCCAACTACGTTGTAAACTGGTTAGCAACTACAGTTTGGAAACTGGAAATGCATCCCCAAGAAGACTTTTCGTGGCCTGTTTTCACAACCAATGAATGACCTGTGACGGTCACCACAGAGTGCTGAAGCATCAACTCTCTCATTCAGCACTGCAAGACAGCTCCCCACAGGAATGACCATGAGACAAACAAACAAAAACATTTAATCTGCGGTCATTACGAGTGCCTTGTTTTGATGCGCGATGAATCGGCAAATCAGAAGCAACAACGTGTTTACTGACTGGGAAGCAGTCCATAGGTGGTCCCTGGAGCCTTGACGCTTTGTTCTACGACTTGCTAACAGAAGCGCCAGCGGGCTCAGCACAACACGTGTGATTGAGACTCTTTCAGTCAGTCATTTAGTTCCCTTTGTCTTGCCGCTGGGACTTGAAAGCAGGGAGCGCTACTTACCGACACAAAGAGGTAGGCTGAGAAATTCCTGTTCCTGACCGTTGACACGCATCCCCGTCACAAACAGGCAAAGCAGCTGGGCCCAGCAGAGGCCCGAGTAGCCTTATAATGGCCACTTTCAAAGGCTCCCCGCATCAACAAACAACTCTTCCACGCCGGGCTGCTGTTTCGAGGGGAGTTTTTGTGTCCGTTTTCATTAATTTATTTACTTATTTTGAAGGACTTCATTGAAGGCTCAACAGCCAATGTGCTGAGTTTCATTTCACACATCACAAGATTTCTCCCAACATTGATTGCACCCCTACAGAAAGATCCCTTGGCGCTGGAGCTACACTGTGCCACTGCGCTAACGCCCAAAAGTAATCTCGCCTCCCCATATGTGAGGCATATGGCTGCGCAAAAGATGTCGAAAATCATGCGTGCCCGCCAGTGGTGACAAATGTCCTACGCCACTCGCCATCAGATTCACAAAAAAATACGTGTGCCGGCAGGCTGAACCGCCGCTCATGCGTTAGTAAATCGACTGTGTCACTCGAGGCGTGAACAAAGACATTTCAACAGACGCGAACCGCATCATTGCTGACCGAAAGCCGATTAGAGGAGCAGCTTGAAACCGAAAACTGTTACGAGGAGGTGGTGGTGGTGGTGGTATGAGGGGTGGTGATTATAATCTAAACAGGTGGTTTGTGTTAAGAACCTCGCCAAAGGCTGCGGGCGCTAACGGAACAGCGCGGCGCAGGTCCCTGGGAAGAGGTAGGCGCTAGCGGTAGCTCGTGAGCGCGTGTGCGTGTGTGTGTGTGTCTGGCGTCGAGCCAGCCACAGGAACTCAGGGCTGGCCACCAACAAATGAGCTCCAATAGCTACAGCAGGGGCCGCAGCCCAACGCCTAACCACAGCCTCAGACAGATGGGGCCTGCGGCACAATTAGAGAGTCAGAGAGAGAGAGAGAGAGAGAGAGAGAGAGAGAGAGAGTCAGTGAGTGAGTGAGTGTATGATAGTGTGTGTGTAAGGGGAGAGAGAAAGAGAGAGAGGGGGAGTGAGTGAGTGAGTGAGTGAGTGATAGTGTGTGTGTAAGGGGAGAGATAGAGAGTGAGTGATAGTATGTGTGAGTGTGTGTGTAAGGGGAGATATATATATATATATAGAGAGAGAGAGAGAGAGAGAGAGAGAGAGAGAGAGAGAGTGTGTGTGAGTCAGTGAGTGAGTGAGTGTATGAGTGTATGAGAGTGTCTGTGTGAGAGAGAGAAAGAGAGAGAGGGAGTGTGAGGAAGAAAATGAAATAGCACGATAGAGAAAGCCAAACGATGGGAGGGAAAGCTAGAACATTGTGGTGGTGTGTTTGTTCCTGTGTGTGTTCCGAGTGTGTGTTTGTTTGTGTAGTAACAAAACAGAGGCCCGGGGCATGGTCTCAGTGCTCCGCAACATGTGCTCCATCACACGCCGGCTCCGAGGCTGGCACAGAGGAGGAGCACAGCGGGACGGCCGTTTGGTGAACGGAAGCGGACCGCGGGTGGGGTGTGTGTGTGTGTGTGTGTGTGTGTGTGAGGAGAGGGATGACAGAATAAGCAAAGGCTACTCTGTCTGAGGCCTGCTTGGTCATTTGTACCAGGAGCAGGGGAGGTACAGATTGGGCTGAGGCTTGCAGACTCTATGATGTTCCCAAGACACATACACACAACCATACAAAAATACACGCTCAAACTCGAGCCAGTCACACACACACACATGCAAACACGCACCAGAGAAATGCCTAGAAACACACAAAGCCACACATCAACACACATACACAGAAAAGAATTAGGAAGAGACAAACACACACACACACACTCTAAATCATAGAAACGGACAATGACACACACACACACACACACCCTAAAAACTTGGCTTTTATCCTTCCATTCTTCCGTGTACAATGTGCTCCCCCGCTGTGCAAAGAGAGACTGCGCCGTCCCCCTGTGCAGATTTACTCAGGCTGCCCTTTGCGTGGTCTCCACAGTCAGCCTTAAAGGGCCTCCGTCACACAGAACGGCCCGGCTGGGCTCCCCAGTTCCGGCGTGAGGGATTCTTCTGCCGCCGGTTGTGAAGGGAGCCATCTTTCACAAGCCACGGGCGGCTCACAGCGCTGTGTGTGTGCGTTTGAATGCGTGTTTGCGGTGTCTGATGTGTGTATGGGTGAGGTGTGTGTGTGGGGGGGGGGGGGGGGGGGGGGTGTTGGTGGGGGAGGACAGCATTATAAGTGTGCATTATAAAGAAAGCATGTGCATGTGTGTTTTTGCGTGGGTGTGTGTGTTTGCGTTTGTGTGTGTGGTTGTGTGTGTATTAGGGAGACGAAGCGAGATGGCAAAAAGAGTGGGAGAAAATGTGTTATTCACCGCATGTACATGTATGCGCGTGTGGGAGAGGGAGAGAGAGAAAGGGTCGATGGTCTTTTTTAAAGTGAAGGCACACAGGGAGAGGGAGGGAGAGAGAGAGAGACAGAGAGAGA
>JAGFZM010001313.1:3586-15079 GCA_017657215.1 Limnothrissa miodon
TTTTTTTTTTTACTGGTTTTCTGGACAGGAAAGGCGCCGGCCGTGAATGCGTCTTATGCCACCCGAGGTTGGAGTGGAAGGAAGAGAGCCTGAAGACGAGAGAAAAATGAAAGATCCTGTGAGGAATTTCAACATCTTTCGTGGCACTTAACATGTCCAAGCCTTCAAGACACTTGCAGTCTAGTACCACCATAAGTGTGGTACCATAAGGCAGAGGCTGATTACAGTACTGAGGGCCTTTGGCCAGCGATGGTCTCCTCTTTTCTTTTAGGGCCTCCTGTCTGGGCTGTCTGCAAGTAATCTATACTTGTATAGAGGTGTGCTTCATCATCATTTTGTATTTGTGTTTGTATTTGTGTGTGTGTCTGTGTCTGAGCGGTGTTTTTTTCATGTGTTTTTCACTGACTAAGTGACTCTCTTTCTATATGGCAAAGATCTACATATTTTGTTGCAACTTGGCCTGATGCGTAAAACACTTTCACATCATTTGACTTTGTGAGAGGCCTCTGGAATGTATCTACTGGGACAAGTTTGTTTCCAGGTAAGCAGATACTTCAGATGCTTCAGTCACTAAAGCTTGGTCTATTATGTGCTGAATGATACACCCTGGCCCACACGGTTTCAGTTCAACGTCATCACTTTCAGGCCTCCCTGTGTTTGCTGATTGCTGTCCATAGCTCATAGACTATGCATTGGTGGAGCTAAATGAGAATTTCAGCAGAGCTCGCCCGGCTAGTTGCAACTTACTGTGACATTTTATTCTATCTATTTTCTTTGTATTGTGTTTTTTAAAGATATTTTTGGGGGCTTTTTGCCTTTTATTCAGATAGTGATAGTGGAGAGACAGATAGGAAATGAATGGGAGAGAGAGATGGGGCAGGATCGGCAAAGGACCACAGGTCGGACTCGAACCCGGGTCGCCGAAGTCACGGCATGACGCCTTAGCCCACTGAGCCACAGCATCTCCTTCTTTGTATTGTTAAGATTAGATTTTTACTCAATTTATGAGTCTGGATGTATAGTTTTTTTTCTGGAACAGAACAGACTGTGTATCTTTCCATTGGTATCATGTCTCTCTTTCTCTCTCTCTCTCCCTCTACCAGTGCGCTGCCAAGCTCCCTCTCTCTGCCAACTCAATTTCCTGCCAAATCAATAATACATTTTTTGACACCTCTCTCATTTGGACATTGTCTGTTCCTATTTTAGCCCTCTACATCAGAGTCAAATCAACAGACACCTTTTTTTATCTCGTTAGTAGATTTCATTCCCTTTTCCGCCACTCGTTTGCTTTTGTCACTACTGAAAAGGCCTGTAAGCCTTGCCTAAAGCTTGGCAAAAGAACACTGCCATACATCTGATGCCTCTACTACTCCCATCTCTGGTAGACACCTATATGATTTTTTTTGTGTCATCTTTGTTAACAAATCACATAATTCCAAGAACAAAGCCGTTGTTTTTGAGTCTGGGTGAAGGCTCCCCACGGCGAACACATAGGAGAATGAGATGCTTTTTGATTTGTGCACAGTATAATCCCAAACTCTCACTCGCAATACACACACATGCTCTCTCTCTCTCACACACACACACACACACACAAACACACACTGCGTAAACACACTTTGTGACAAATGTGATGAATGCATTCTGAATGTTGTTTTGCAGAGGAAATCTGTGTTCACATCACATCATAGGAGAGAGAAAGAGGCACAATGACACAATGTTCCGATGCAAACTAGACAGACAGATGCAGGTGCTGATTTATTTGCGTTTGTAAGGCAAAGAAAGAAAAGCAATGGAGTGCAGTAGTATTTGACTTTCAGATGCATCATGACCTCTATCTGTGTGTGTGTGTGTCTGTGTGTGTGTTTGTACGTCTACATCTGTCTGAATCTACCTGTGCAGCATGAGTGTGTGTGTGTGTGTGTGAGAGAGAGGGAGAGATAAAAAGAGAGTGTGTGAGAGAGTCTACATGTGTCTCTAAATGTGTGTGTGTTATGTATTTGAGGGTGTGTTTCTACATTTAGATGAATCTGCATGTACCTGTGTGTGGCGTGAGTGTAAGTGTGTGTGAGAGAGTCTATGTGTGTCTCTAAATGTGTGTGTGTGTGTAGGCACTGATATATCAATATATCAATGTATCAATATATACAGAGACACACAAACGTGTGTATATATACTCTGTACATGTCTCTGTATCAATCTTCATCCAGCTCGCCTCACTGCACAGTCCTGAAAATATCCCCAAAATGTCTTCTTCTCCTACCTTGCACTGTCATTCAGTCAGTCTCTCGATTCCTATGTTCCGGCATTTTCTACTTTCTTTTTTTTTTGTTTCTAGAATCTCCCTCCCTTTCTCTTTCGCTCTCATTCCCTTGTGCTCTTCTTCCTAACCCTTATTCATTTCTCTGTTCATCCCCCCTGTCAGCTCTGGGGCCCCTGAAGCGCAGAGTAAATCAAGCAGCATTAGGGACTGGAGGGTCTTCCTGCCCAGCACATTGTCCCCCGCGTCAGCTGACTGTCAGCCTGATCCGGGCCCGGTCGGCGACAGAGCGCTGGAACAGGACGTAAGTCACAGAGATTAGCATGGCAAAGCCAGCGAAATGCACATCGTGCAAACAGAGGATGAGTGCAAACAAAGTCCAGCACTGTAATCCATTAATTTTGCATCTGCTTTGCCTGCTTTCTTTCACTTTCTGTTCAGTGTGTCGTGGAAAATTATGTCATTATTACCAATCACCACGTAGACAGAGTTATCAGATGCTGAGGCAATGCGGCCTTTATTGAGCAATGTGTTCGTCGAAGCAGAGCTCTCAACTCATTCAAATGACATCTCTTATATACCTCCCCTTCTCCTGACCTACTGACACCTGTTTTCCTGCCTTGTTACTCATTCACTCCTGCATTGTTATCATCTCATCTCATGTCCCACCTGACTAACCTTCTTTGTTTATTTCTACTAACCTCAAGCCATCTTTCCTGTTATTTTGGTCAGTTTATGACCCCTGCTGACCACTCAGATCTGACCTTCTGCTGAACTCACGTACCATCTTTAAGCTACTTACATAACATTTCCTTGACTAACTTCTTATACTATTCTTCTGTATGTTTGATATTTTCTTCCACAAGTGTTTCAGTGTTGTTCATATTTGTTTCTTTGTCTTCCCTCTGCTTCCTGCTCTCTCTCTATCTCTCTCTCGTTCTCTCTCTCTCTCTCTGCCTCTTTGTCATGGTGGAAGAGATTGAGCTGTGAAGCCAGCAGCAACACAGATGCACAGCTTGTTAATGGGAGTGGACAAGGGCAATAGAAAGGAGAAATATGTTTCTGAATGCTACTCCATTCATTACTGTTTCCTTAGTCTCAAATTTCTCTCTCTCTCTCTTTCTTTTCCCCTCATATGTATTTGTCTCCCCCCATCCTCTCTTTGCTGTCATGGAGGAGGAGATGGAGAAAGGAAGAATATGTTTCTGGATGTTGCTCCACTTGCCAATGACTCGCTGAGCGCCTGAGGGGACCTTGGCAGTTGGCTCAGGAAAGCGGCTTAAATCAGCCCTCTAAATGAGTCCCGGCACTTGCATCATCTCAGCCAGACACCACCAGCTGGGGCCGCAGGGGTCGGCTCGGTGTTCACATTACTGTCCACCTGGCATTTCACAATCTGGCACATCCACCTCTGACACTTTTTTTCTCTTCTTTTGTCGTTCATGTAGTGTTTTGTATGTTTATTTGTTGTTGAGCTAACTCTTTTGAAATTCCATTATCACATCTCTGCTCATCTCTGATTTTATGTTAAATGGACACTGGGCCCGTTTTACCTGATTTTATGCAGTCTTTAGTTGATTTATCAGCTTTGTAGTCTCTTTGATAAGAAAATGGCTTATTCCAGAATGCCAAATATTTGTAGTCTGTTGATTACTGATTTCTCATCAGTATCATCTACTGGCCAAGCTAGTTTGCCTGTACAGAACTTTGATGGGTTTTTAATTTAGCTCAGGCACTCATCAGACCGTAGTGTTAAACAGTGCAGACGGTGAGACAATCTACATGCACACACACACACACCTATACTCACTCAGATACTCAACCTTTCTGTTCTTTTCTCTCTGTCTGCCTGTCTGTCTGTCTATCTCTTTCTCTCTCTCTCTGTCACACACACATACACACGCACTGGACTGACTTTCCCCAGACACAGGGGTCTGACAGGTACGGCACGTCTTTGTCACGCGTGAGTGGGAGGCATTTCAAAGCCCATCTGGGGAACGCAGAGAGAGCTCAAGCTGAACAAAAGAGAGAAGTCACCCTCGCTTTTCCCCACTGAGACAGAGAGAGAAAGAGAGAGAGAGAAGGAACGGCTGAGAGAGCGATGGTGTAACAAAAAGGAGGGGGTTAGAAAGGAGGAGGCAGAGAGAAGGGAGGAGAAGGAAGAGATACAGAGAGAAAGGAAGAGAGAAAGGAGAGGAAAATGTAAACCAATTGGGAGAGCAAGAAAGCAACAGAAAGAAATGGAGATAGAGAGAGAGAGTAATTAGGAGAGCAAAGGGGAAGACTGACAGACAGAGAAAGGGAGGGGAGAGAGAAAGCTTTGCATATGTGGATGGTGCCTCACAAGGAATTGACCTGAACCTTATCTCCCCTCACTGAAATGAGATGAAAGGATAGGGGAAGATGAAGTGAGACAGGCCAAGTAAAGACGGAGCAGTGAACCCCCCTCCCCCCAACACACACACACCCAAACCACCCTCCACCCCAAGACACTGGCTGCTATTAAAGACACTTTTCTACTCAAATCAATCTGCAAGTGGAGATAACGAGAGCAAATCACTTATGTCCTTTTAAAGCTGCTATCCCTTATTCTTTTTCATCTTTTTCTCTTCTCTCTCTCTTAGCTAGTCTCTTTTTTCTGTGTTGTGCCATCAGTTCTGTCACTCACTTTTTTTTGTTTCCTCAGAGGAATGTTCACTGTTGAACTTTTCTACGCTTTTGTACAGTAACTAACTGTCAATCTGGTTGCCAATATGTTACTGTAATTCTTATACAGCACTATATATTCAGAAGGTATCTGACATTACTATGTTATAACAACGGCTCCGCTGCTATGGGTCAGAGGAGGGACATCACAATGTTAAGGGGTTAAATAATTCATCTTTCAACATCGCAAATGCTCACATCATGTCTTCCTCTGAAGAGTCCCCACTTTTGGGAACGCATCAATTATTAATATTTCAAAAACAACTTCTGTTACTTTTTACACGGTGCTATGCAAAGACTGCATTAGAAACATGAAAGTAATGCTAGTTTGCTATATAGTCCTGATGACCATCACCAAGCACAGGGTCAGTTCTGTAACGCCACTGTCACAGACGGATCATCCTCCCACTAGAAGATAATGTCCCCATCTATCTTGACTTTAGGGTGTAAGCAACACCATTAATCATATTTCATTGTTCTGTGGATGATAGATGTCTATTGATTGGTGTTTGGAGCTGGAAGAAAGAAAGAAGTTGGGGGGCTAGGGGGTGAAATGAAATAAAATAAAATAATATCAGTCATTGTGAATGGATGGAAGAGGAGGGGAGAGAGAGAGAGAGAAAGAGAGAGAGACAGAATATGAGAGACTCAAATTGAGAGAGAGAGAGAAAGGAGTGCTTCTTTCCATTCCTTTTGTGAAGCAAGGGGATTGGTTATTTGATTTGGAGTCGACCCTGCTCCATCTTCTCTCTGCAGGGAGGATTGTTCGCGCTGATTGCCCCTCAGGGAAAACTCATCCGTGATCAATGACCCACAGTTCGTAGGAGAGGCGAAGGGGAAACATGCTCATGCATACACACACACACACACACACATGCAACAAGCTAGCCTCAAGTCGTATACAGTATGCAGTCTTCAGATGCAAATATAGGCCTAGTGTTATTTTCAACATCATATGCACCTAATCCTTTACACTGAATGGGGCAGCCATTTCAGTAAAAGGGTAAAAGGGCAACACTTCCTGATAAGAGTCCATGCACGTGTGCGTACATTTTTTATTGTATCCCTTTTTGCTGAAATAGCCTCTCTATAGAATTGTATTAGGGCCCCATGAAGAGAATAAAGCCAGAATTTCACAAAGTAAACGGTCTTAAATTTCAACTTTAAAATGTTATGAGTTCACCAGTTTATCAGCTCTCACAGCTAAGGAAATGATTCAGTTTGGAATAGATTACTTAATTAACTTTATTCCAGGACTGGATTTAACAAAGAGATCCTTGATGTCTTGGCACTTAATCACAATATTGTTACAGACTACAGTTACATTTCTATTTGTATTTCTATACATTATTAAGATGCATAGATGCAATCTTGGTCTTTTAAGGAGGTGAAATCAAACCGACACTTTGTGCAGGAGAAACAAAGGGAAAACGGCTATTTATCACTAGTGTACTGTGTCATCGGTTGCACTTTTAGACATAAAGAGGATATTGGTGGTCTCACAACAGGAGCTGCAGGGCAGATTATCGAGGCCCTTGATCCACATGGTGTAGAAATGAGACAAGCCCATTGTCATAAAATGGTCATAAAAACACAATGTTTATAGTCTAAAAATGTTTCTGGCAAAATTCCACTGATTTTTTAAAGCCACAAAATATGTCTTTAGGTCATAGTAAGATCGTTCGTGCCGTTCGTTCTATCTAGTCCCTCTTATTTAATTAAATGTGGATGTAACATGCTAGCTTATAGCAGAGCTGCTAGCGCTAGCAATAATAGGAGGATATAACTTATATACTTGATGATATATATATAATGGCATGCATTCTCAATCTTTTTTAGAATGTCGTCAATTTTAAGGGTAAAAAATAAAAATGGTTTTAGTTTGTGAAAAATGTCAGAATTGTTAATGACTGCTGAAAATGTGCGGCCCAACTTAAGATCTTGGTTCTGAAATGTTGCCCAAATAAAATTTCAATTGAATAGCCCTGGCCTACTGCTTGAACCCTGCTTTCCCCTACTGTTGTTGGACACTGGACCCAGAACAAAGTAGATTCATTTGCATTTTGAGTGCCTCCATGCTGAATGTGTTGGGGCAGACTATCACTAGCCAACCAGAGATAAACTTCTAACCAAAACTTCCCTGCATGAAGCTAATGGCTCTCTGGCCTTTCAATATTTTCCTGGGCTCTCCTGTTATATCAGATTGAAAACAGTGCACCTGTACAAGAGGTTGTTGTTGTTAGACATGCAGTAGAAGAGACCTGCCCAAATTTCGAGAAGGGTCTGGCTGCAGAACTTGCACTCTCTGCCATTTGCACTCTCTGCCATTGTGTACCCACATCCACTTTGGAATGGAAACACGTCAGCTCCACTCTACGTCAGCTCCACTCCAAGACCCGCCTACTGATTCGTTCGCTTCTGATTGGTGGAGCTACGAAACAAGCGCAAGCGCCAAAATTTGACAGTACTACGTACACACACCTCACCATCTGTGAAGACCAGAGACGAGAAATGGCAACGGAACTATAAGAAATAAGAATAAAGTTCAATAAGAACGTTAAATACATACACTGAATTTGTAATAATGTTAAACGTTTACAACGGACCCTCTCGGATGTAATTGCTTTTGCTTGTGTGACAGTGTAGTCATTGATTGTGACGGTCGGTCTTTCGGGATATGTGTTAAAATGTGTTTGAGAGTCTGATCACTAAGTTGGGCCTTTTCTAACTTTCTATAAAAAAAAAACAACAACTTCGAACTAGACGCGTTTACTGCTTACTTAGTCAACGGTGCGTTCGAATGACAGTGCAAACCACTGGCAGTGATTAAACGCTCATTTGGCGCGATGCTGAAGGCTACATTTGTGTGCAGTGGTTCACGGTTAATTTAATTGAGACCTAAACAATATGTCCGGGATAACCTTACTTTACTGATGAAGAATGCACAATAATAGCCTGTGTGAAACGTTATTGCCATGTTAGCGCTACATTCTGAATTACCTGCCAAATGAAAATTTCACGTCCATAAACTGAATTATGTGAAAGATTACATGGCTGAACTTAATGAAAAAAACAAGCAGCCTACAGAACTTCCGAGTAACGTTAGGTCAAGTGCATATCATTGGCTTCAGTGTACTTTTCATTGGTATTGTGGACATCACAAAACGTTATTTTACCGTGGAATTGCGCCTAGTGCTTCCAAATCAGTAGGCTTCAACTTAGCCTACTTCATAGCCTACATATAGCCCAAAGATAGTATAGATAGTATAGAATAATGGAATAGGCTACAAGTTTATCACAGTAGCCTATTTCACGTCTATTTTCAGGTAGCCTTAGACTCTCACTTGTTTCAGCCTGAAGCAGACCTCATTAACAAATAACAACCAACACATTTGCCTCAGAATATAACGTGTGCCAAATTACCCATAACTGCATGCAGAATGTAGGCTAAATAGTGGCTACCGCAGGGTTGATTTTAGTCCCATCAAAAAAGACAGACTAATAACTAACGTTAGCAATGTTCATAGCCTACAGGTCACCTTGTAATCCAAAATATACGCGAAGAACGAATCATTACAGTCTCAGACTGACAGAAACATGCTGTTATAGCCTAGCCTACATCCCAAACAGTTCATTACGTTACATATTTAATTAGATTACCCAACTCCACCGTATGCGTTACTATGCACATAATACCTTTGTTTGACTGTAGTGAATATTTGAAATGTCCATTTATAAATACAAGTTAATTGTGATTAGGCTACCTGTCCAGGCATCTGCTTTCAAATAATTCTCCACTTTTATCCGTTCATCGTTCAATCTCCAATGTAAATCCTTTTCTTACGCAGACAGTTTTGTCACGCTGTAATTCGGATTCATACTGAGGTATTTTAGGTGTCGTCCTCAAAATGTTAGACTTTTTAAAATTATTATTAGCTGCAGATGTGTTAGCCTACTTAGTCCAGAGCAGGCAACATGCGATTCTGAAAGGGGATAGGGGAGCCGGCCGGGACACTTTTCGTTTAAAATGTCGTTTTTGCAGACAACGTTACAGATAGTAACATTTTTGTGTGAACAATAACTCACTGTTTTTTTAAGTAGCCTAGTCTATTCTTTTGATTAACTTCGTGGCATTGTTGGGCTATATAAAACTGACATTAGCCTAGGCTACTGATTTATAGGCATTTATAAGTAGCCTAGGTTAAGCTTATTAAAATTGTAGTTAGTGGGATTGTTCAGTTAAACGTGTTGGGGGAAACCGGGCGGCAGGTAATGCAGATGACGTCATAATGCTGGTGGCAGAGAGTGCAAGTGGCAGAGAGTGCAAGTTCTGCAGCCAGACCCTATTGCAAATTTCAGCCTTCATCTTTGCTCCCCTGTAATAATTTCACAAAGTTTTACATTTATTAGCATGCAGCTTCCCAAGACCTTTGCCTTTCAAGTATTGGATTAGATGAGATCAGATTAAATTATACTTCATCCCACAGGTAATTCAAGAAGTGGTGTGCCCATGTGCTTGTGAGCATGACTGATGAGCAGGGATCATTTGAGAACAATCGTGTCCTTAAATGCATGCTTTCGACAAAAATGATGACAGCACAAAAATAGCCAGAGTACTTAAAGGTACATGTACAATGTGTAGCATTTTTAGTTGTTCATAATCTAAGTCGATGTTACCCCTTAACAAAGATGTGCTTTTTCATGAATATTTACCACCACCATCAATTTCAAGTATTTTAAATAGTCAATTTACATTGGCATGAATGGGCTTGCTCCATATTCATTCGCCATCGTTGACTGGGTAGATTTACCTGCAAGGAATAACAGTACCAGAAGTGCTATTTATTAGTTTGCATGAAAATGCAAACTATTGTTATTCCCAGTCTTCTTAATCTTCTTCTTCTTATAACCTAAAGCAATTAATGCAGCCTGAACCGCTTAACCTAAAAACTTGGTTCAAACTTTGTTTCGTAGGTCTTGCTCAAGTGACCTGTGCTATGACTTTTCTAAGTTCTGACTTTCATACTTTTTAAACTATTACTAAAAAACTATAAAACTTTTGACTCCATTGACTTTAAATGGGGACTTTAGAGTGTAGAGAATTCTGACTGGGCGTCTAGTCCTCTATCAGACTTAACTGCGCTTCAACCGTTTAAGCTAGAAACTTAATTGAAACTTTGTACCGGAGGCCTGGTCATGCCTTGTACTATGTGTATTTTCAACCTTTTAAGTCTTATACTTTTTAAACTATTGCAGTTTATCTATAAAACTTTTGTCTCCATAAGCTCAAACTTTTCCTGCTAGAGTGTCGGTTGGAACGATGAGTCATAATGGGTCTTAGAATGTTCGTTTGAACTGCTCTCAACTGTCAACTGTTTCAAGTCACCCCTTACTATTAATGGTTTCAAGTTCCCCCTAACACATTGAGCAACTTAGACTGCAGACTACCATCCACTAGTCTCCTCCACCTGTTTTAACTGTTTCAAATTAAAAGTCCTCATTGCCATAATACACTATTGACTTGTATTAACCTATAATACTACTATATAATGCTACAATTCACTACTGTGACTACTTACTACTACCCCATTACTACCACAGACCTCCTCTCTCCCTCTCTTTCTACCTGTCTTTCTTTCTCCCTCTATCTATCCATCTCAACCTCTGTCTCTATCTATCTATCTCTGTATCTGCCAGTCTATCTATCCATCTATCTATTATACTCCCAATTCTCTCTCTCTCTCTCTCTCTCTCTCTCTCTCTGTCTTACACACACACATACACACACACAACGCTGGTGGGGCTCATCACCAAGGGCGATGAGACCCACTACAGAAAAGAGGTTGAGCTCCTGACCACGTGGTGCAGAGACAACAACCTCCTGCTAAATGTTAGCAAGACCAAGGAGGTTATTGTCAACTTCCAGAGAGGTCACACCGGTCACCACCCGCTGACCATCGACGGCGCTGCAGTAGAGAGGGTGAGCAGCACCAAGTTCCAGGGGGTGCACATCAGTGAGGACCTCTCCTGGACTACCAACACCACATCACTGAACAAGAAAGCACAACAGCGCCTCTACTTCCTGCGCAAACTCAAGCGGGCAAGCGCCCCACCACACATCCTGACCACATTCTACAGAGGAACCATTGAAAGCATCCTCTCCAGCTGCATCACTGTGTGGGGCGGTAGCTGCACTGACTACAACAGAAAAGCTCTACAACGCATCGTGAGAACAGCTGAGAGGATAGTGGGCGGACCACTCCCCTCCGTGCAAGACATCTACACCACCCGCCTCACCCGCAAAGCCAACACAATCATCAGCGATGCAACCCACCCCGCACACTGTCTGTTCAGCCTACTGCCCTCTGGTAAGAGATACAGAAGTCTCCGCTCCCGCACCACCAGGCTCGCCAACAGCTTTATCCACCAGGCTGTGAGACTGCTGAACTCTCTCCCCTACCGGCTCCCAGCCAGCGGAACCACTAGACTGGCAGGAGTATAGGAAGACAGATTGAACTCTACCTCCC
>JAGFZM010001313.1:15179-48216 GCA_017657215.1 Limnothrissa miodon
CCCCCCCCCCCCCTCACCACCACACACACTCCCCAACAAGGGAACAAACACTCTGAACCAAGAACCAAAACAACACTCTGGACTGAAAAATAACTACCTCTGCAATTGCACACAGCTGCTGCTATATATTCAAGTATTCTATTTATATACTACTACTGCTGCTACAATCTTGTGTTGCACTAAGAACAACAAACCAACGCTGCTGGAACACTTACTTTATGTTATGTCTTGTCTTATATATACTGTATGTATGTTATGTCTTGTCTTATATATACTGTATCTTTTACCTAAGTATAATGCCTTAAGCCTACTTGCACTTTTTTTACTTAACATTACCTTATTGTTTAGAATTGTTTTTTTTTTTTGTTGTGCATCTGCACTTTATTGTCGTCAACGTCTACGCATGGGACAAGTGTGAAACGCAATTTCGATTCCTTTGTATGTCAAGTACATGTGAAGAAATTGACAAATAAAACTGACTTGACTTGACTTGAGACACACTCTCTCTCTCTCTCTCTATCTTTCTTTCTCCCTCTATGTATCTCTACCTCTATATTTCTCTATCTCTCTCTGTCAATCGATTTATCACTTATACCTCTAAGTTGCTCCCTCTATCTATCTATCTCTACCTCTGTCTCTATCTATCTCTCTATCTGTCTATCTATCTTTATCTTTGTATCTGCCAATCTATCTATCCATCTTTCTATTATACTCACAATTCTCTCGCTCTCTGTCTCTCTCTCACACTCTCTCTCTCTCACTCAATCTATCTATCTTTCTTTCATTCTCCCTCTATCTATCTATCTCTACCTCTTTCTCTATATATCTATCTATATCTCTCTCTTTCTTTCTTCTTTTTCAATTCTCTCTTTCTCTCTGTCTTTCTTTCTTGTGTTTCTCTGTCCACTCTTTCTCTTAATCTCTTTCTCTCTCTCTATGTATCTCATGTTTTAAGCTTACAGTCTGACCCTCCATCTCTTTCTTTCTTTCTCTCTTCTTCTTCGGCTCTCATCACCTTACTACACCACACATCCCTATACATCCTCATTGCCATAATACACTATTGAAATGTTTTAAACTGTAATAGAACTATATAATGCCACACTAGACTACTATGACACCTTATTTTTATTAACTCTTGTAACCTGAAGTACCCTAGCAAGTCATGACTGGTAGTAGGTGACTTACCATAGTTAGCATAGCTAACATAGTTAGCATGATTAACATATATGCTAATTTTCATCAGCTATGTCCACTGAGTACCACTGTTAACATGACTTACATTGTTAGTATAGCTAGCATAGTTAGCATGATTAGCATATATGCTAATTATCGTCAGCTATGTCCACTGAGTACCACTGTTAGCATGATTAGCATTGTTAGCATAGCTAGCATGATTAACATATATGCTAATTACCATGAGCTATGTCCACTGAGTACCACTGTTAGCATGATTAACATTGTTAACATAGCTAGCATAGTTAACATGATTAGCATATATGCTAATTATCATCAGCTATGTCCACTGAGCACCACTGTTAGCATGATTAGCATTGTTAGCATAGCTAGCATAGTTAGCATTTTAGCCTATTTAGCATATATACTATTTAACATCAGCTAAGAAAACTGAGTAATACTATTACCATCATCACATCTTTCTTTATTCTCTTTCTCTTTTTGTCTTTCTTCTTCTTCTCTCTCTTTCTTTCTTTCTTCTCTTTCCTAAATTAATTTTAACTATTAAATTAATTTGAACGTTCAACTATCCCACTATTAACTCTATAAACTATTTAACTTAGAAATTGCACTGCAAATTTCACTTAGTTAATTGCACTGCATTTTCATGCAAACGTAATTCCCTGGAATTACATTCTCTAGTTTTATTTATTCATTTATCTTCGTCTAAGCTATTTTACATAGCCTAATTTCATAGCCGCCTGTTTGACTTGTACCCACAAGCTAAAGGTTTCATACGTGTTTGTTTGTAACAAACAGGTAAAAATTGTTGTCTATCCCCTCATTAGGCTAACCCTTGTTTTTTCACAAAGTGGCAAGCTGTTATAATATGTGTTATAATATGACATGCTATTATTTTCCACTCTGCACTTGAATGTGAGTAACCTGTTGGCTAGATGTGTGGTGGGTTAAGGGTTAGGTATAACGTCACAGAGTAAGAGAGGGGAAGAGGGATCTCTATATCTACAAAAGCAGACGTTCTTTCATATTGAACCGCGGCTACAAAAGTAGCCTTTAGTTCGCTTTCAGACGAGTTGTGAGATACAGACCTACAATGTCAATATTACCACATCTCTCACTCATCTCATTCAAAGAAAAAATTCAATTTCTCATTTGTATTTTCACTTGTTGCCACTGCCCTTAGCTAGACACTTGACATCTTGGTGTTTTGAATAGCGAAGGTTACGGTGGTTGTAATACATACTTTGAACTGTGTGGCGCAAGACTAAACAGTAGTCAGGCGAACGTTTTACACATTGTACCTTTAAAAGAGTACTGGTTGTCGGTGTTCTGCATGTGTTTACAGTAACTCAACCAACTGCGTTGCCAGAATTCTAGATTTTGAAAGACTTCAGATTACATGTTAAAGATGCTAACTACTAGCCTGGGCCCGCCCATACTTCCTGTGATGCTACATTCAATTTCGCGAGCAAGTCAGTCTGGCCAGGCTGCCGTTTTAGAGGAATTATTTTTCCCAAATCTGTGGGCACCAATGAGAAATGAGTTTACGCATACGTTATCGGAATGAGTGGTCTGATTGGTTGTAGATTCGTCAAGTAGTGTACAGAGGCATCTGATGGACGCAGGTTAAGCCCGCCTCCCAGAAGACGTTTAGTAACGCAGGATGGCCAGACTAAGCTCCCATGAGCTTTGTTGCGCAAGCCAGGCTAGCAAACTACCCCAAACCCTCAAATTTAACCAGTGCATAAAAAAAACATTTTCTCGTTTTCTCCTGCTGTGTCTCGCCTTTATCTCAATGGAGACTCTGCCCCACCCAAACCCGTCCTCTTTTGTTTTTTCTTATGTCTGTGGTGACCCTGAGCTGATCTCTCTCAGTCTGATTGGGTCATCTGAGATAGGATTCTCTCCTGTAATTCCTCTTTCTCTCTCAGACACACACACACACACACTCATATATTTAAACACATACACACTTCTGGCAGTTGCTCTCAATTTTTATTGTGTTGTTTTTCTAGTTTATTCTAACACACACACACACTCACAAATGCATGCACAAAGCTTTTTTTTCTGTCTCTCTAATACACACACCCTCACAGAAACCCTTACCTTCTCCTGATGCTCTGGCATCAGATTTTTTGGCCACAGTCCACATGAGTTGCTATTAGATTCTTAACGCTGCCACAGATAACTCTGTCACTCAAATTCTGGTAAACCTCATGGCCAAAAAAAAGACAGAGAAAAAGTGAGTTAAAGACGTTTTTGCAGTCTAGCTTTTTAAAAGAAGACAACAATATTATCATATTTTCCCCTCAGGCTTTTCTCAGAAGGGCTAAATATAAACATATTAATTACAGTAAGGCCTCTTTCATAAGAATGACAGCATGACATGACAGAAATACACTGCAGCTAATGTGACATAAATGCATTATGATTATCATTGACATATCCTGTCACTGACAACAAGGGCAAATCCAATGGTGCTGGTGTTCACTTTATGTTAACAAATGACAGCGACAAAGTTTGGGAAACTAGAACGACAACAAAACTATTTGACAACTCTAGTATCTTTTTCCATATTTGTATTTTTAATTTCAAGATGGTTTATGTGTTAGCCTGTAGCATGTTTGCAATCTAAAGGCAAAAACTAAATACGTCACCAATATTGAGGAACGTTCAGTTTAGTAACAACTAAATTAGAGTGCAAATTTGTCTCATGATATCTGACAAAATGGAAAACACAAGCAAAATCCTGGGAAAGGAAGGAAGAGAGCGGAGAGAGTAGTATTCCCAACCTTCGGACCAAGAGGAAGTCATTTTTCTATGCCATAACAGACTGCACTGGCCTACTGCTGAGCACACCTGAGGCCCATTAACCTGTGGCCAGCAGAGGCAGGGAAGGATTTATACAGTGGGCAGAGCTACAACATGTCAACAAGAACCCTACAAGAACCCTACAAACATTTTGTAAGAGAAAAGTATCAGTGACAACTGTTATTAACATTGCCTTGACATATTACATGTTTACTATACGGTTATAACAAAGTTATAAAGCTAAAGGGAAAAAAGATAAACAGAAGACACTAAGGATGAACAGAAGATACAGAAGATTTAAAATACGTCTCGGTTACTTTTGTAACCTCGGTTCCCTTAACGAGAATTCCGAGACGCAACCTGGCCTGGTCACATCCAATGCATAAAACCAGGAGGCACTCTGACAAATATCCTGTAGGGAGACACCTCTCCAAAAGGCCAAAGAAGCCGCCACCTCACGGGTGGAGTGTGCACTGATGCCGGGGGGGGGGGGGGCGACACCCACAGCCTTGTAAGCAGGCACAATGGCTTTCACAATCCAGCGGAGGGGAGTAGACAGAGGCCTCCCGTGGGCCTGAGCTCCATAGCACACGAGCACTGAGCAGTGTGCCCAATATCGCTCCTGCGCCGCATATATTCACACATTGCCCTTACCGGGCAGAGCGAGTGTTGGCAAGTCGGACGCGTCCTGGGCAAGGGCATCCTGGAGCGGATGTTCCAGGTGAAGACTACAGGCAGAACCGGTTTGGGCAGAGGGTGACTTTCGAGTCAGCCACAGCGAACTCCAAACAAGCTGGGCCCACGGGCAGTAGCGGGAGTGGCTCCACGAGGCTGGACGCGAATCAGAGGCGCACAGGTGAAGCTAACAGATCAACCGTGTCAACCGCTAGCTCGCTAGCCGCTACCTCGGGAGCCTGAGCTACACGGGGTGTGCGCCAGGGCAAAGCGGGTCGGTCTTCAATCACGAAGGTGGCCACCCTGGAGGTGAGAGCCCGGGGATGTAGCTTGATGCAAGCCGGGCAAGATGCTGGGTCCGCCAGCGCAATTTGAGCGTGGTCTGACCCCAGGCAGAGGCGGAATCCATTGCGCGTATCCTGGGCACCTAGCTTTTCAAGTGGGTAGCTTTGAAAAATGGCTATTTTGATGGGCTTTCAGAAAAGCTGTTGTGGTTGCTTGGAAAACCAATAGGTTGGTTAGCAAGCTAGTAGGCGCACAGACAGTAGATTCAACAAATCACTGAAAGCGAAAGAGGGAGTTTTCAGAGTGTGCAGGCCTTTTATAAGTTCGCATGCGTCACGGCCATGGCCACGCACTCTTCTCCCCTTTTTTCAAAAGGTTGGTTCTAATTAGTTTCAGCAAAATTATAGCGATATCAGAGATATCTCAAATTGCGTCTCAGAATTAGAGTGTTAGGGAACTACTTATTTCTCAAAAACAAGCAAGACAATTTACGTTAATTCACTACTGTTCAAGTAGCAAAAGCAAGACGATCCCTTTCAGTGGTCCTGCAGATAAATAAATAAATGAATAAAGAAGGACGGAAGGAAGACAGTGTGGATGTAAACGGTAGCCGTGGAGATAATGGAGAGGAAGCATGAGCTGCCAGAAATGTCTGCGTTATCACACCAATTTGCAATCACCACATTTCCTGTTGATCTGCCGCGCCGCATTTCCTCCTGATCAGATAGACGGGCTCTCCCTGTCAGTGCACATAGCCAGTCATTAGGGAGCTGAAATGGATAGCTGCACCATGCATGCACCACACCGCACCACAAACAACACCACGCCTCACTGGGTGTCACTGAGGGAGAGCTTCCTCAAAAAGTGAGGGCAGGAAAAGATGGCAGGCACTTTTCGAAAACCTCAATTGATGCTCTAAAGGGGTCCAGGAACATGTTCCTTTTCTCATTTCTAAGGGGCATAACCTGACCAACATTAGACTTCAATTAATACATCCAATGGTTTCTACACAGGGAGCATTCCAAGGTGCCACCATAAATGTTGGGCCCTACGACACAAAATACTTTTGGGCCCTCCAGACATTGATGTATAATAGCGTCAGGCCTTCAGAATCATTCAAACGTTTCCCCCCATGGTGACGCTTGTGAGCATGACAACAACACTGCTGTGCTCAGAAAGCCATTATTTTGTATTAGTGATTTTCTGGCTCACAAGAGCTCTGTATGCACTCAACACAGCAACAGGGCAATGTTGTGTTGACCTTCATGCCCACCAAGTTACAGACCGAACAGTGGTCGAGTGGAGCTTCGACAGCAATTGAACTCTAGGGCAAATGTGTCGTTTCTTATCTGCAAGCTCTATAACTGTTACACTACACTTCACTGTGAAAAATCCAGTCCAGTTTCCTTGAAAAGTGGGTGTAAAAAGATGCATGAAATGAGTTCAGTAAATGCAACGTCTATGTGTCATGTCTATGTTAACCATAAGTCATTTGAGGCGGTGATGCACACCTTAAATGTAGCAGAGGAATATGTCAAGAATCAACTGACCAAACTTCTGCATTGGAAACTCTTGACAAACTTCAATACAAATCAACTAATCCAGCTAGTACAACAGTCTCAAACACAAATATTAACTGCAGTCAGTTTACCAGGCCTTCAGTACCATCAGCTTACCAGGCCTTTTTGAGAAGTAGTTCTAGCAGTTCTACTGATCAGTGAATCAGTGCCTTGACCCTTGTATAGCAGCATGCTTTACTTAAGCTAATTAAAGCCATTATTTGACTTGGATATATACATTTTGATGTATTACTTTGAATTTATTGAACTAATTTTCTAAAGGAGTTTACATAATGAGGTGACGGGCCTGTTTTAATGTACGACGTTATAAACATCAATGACATCCATTCTAAAGACTGTTGCCATTAAGTGTCTTTTGGTATTTGTAATGTTTGCATCTCAAAATCTGCATTTCAAAACCCGAATCGCAACAACAATTTACATGTATGTATATAATATGAGTCATGTCATGTTTATAACCGGTATCACCTTAATAGACACCTTAAAAGTGTTCCCAAGCATTGTCTAGCTGCATCTGTAACATTTTCATAAGGACAGCTTAGTGTCTTACTGTATGCTATCCCCACTGTGTGCAAACACACATACACACAGACACACACACACACACACTGTCAGTAACCCCCATAAAATATATGATTACTTCTCAGCAGGTCGAGAGAGATACCTCATGCCCTGGAGCTATCTTAGACCTGTCTGACCGTATGGTATGTGTGTGTGTGTGTGTGTGTGTATATGTGTTTGTTGTGGTGGGCGGGTGGGGGTGTGGCTGGAGTGAGTGAGCGTACAGTATACATTAGGTACAAGAGTGCACCGGCTGTGTGTGCATTCTATATGTTAATATTTAGTACATCAAGGACCATATGCACACATGAGTGTGTGTATGTCTGTGTGTGTGTGTGTGTGTGTGTGTGCGTGCGCGCATGTGGGGGAGAAAGTGTGTTTCATTGTGAGTGTATGAGTATGATTGCCTTATTCTCCCTCTCCCTTATTCTCTCCTCTGCACTCCCTTATTGGATCCGTTCGATCTTGACCTTGGGGTATTACAGGGTTGGAAAATTGCAGTAGTTGACGTCTGTTTCAGCCCGGGTGTGGCCCAGAGGTGGCCCAGATCTGGTGGACGAGGACTTCCCATTTGGAATGTGCAGTAATGATAACAGCACTGCCGCTCTGAGATGGGCTTAGAAGGAAAGGGAAATAATAGTGATGATCCATCTGCTGATAACAGCTCTCTTACACACTGGCTCATACAGTCTAGTGTGTGTACAGCACACACACACACACACACACACACACACACAGACTTTGTGCGCTAAGAGTGAAGGAAGGAATGAGAAGAATGTAAGAGGGGGGAGGGAAAGAGAGAGAGAAAGAAAGTTATGGAAGAGGTAGATGGAGGAGAATAATGATGAACGGACAGCAGGTGTCCAGTACAGAGGCTGCCTCCTGCCCTTGCTAAAACACAGCTGGAGCTGACAAAACCTCCCATCTAACTCTCTGTCTCTCGAGACCTCTTTATATTTACACTTTTATCTCTCTTTAAAGAGCCCATAGAATGCAAAACCACATTTACCTTGTTATTGTCGAATTTAGGTAGCTTAAAGGGATAGTTCGGTTTTTAACATATTAAGCCCCTTTCACAGGTTGTCTAAAATGCAATAAAGTGGTTGACATCGAAATTTTGACGTTTGCTTCTTTCTCGGCTATTTGGGAAATGTAGAATCGCCTCTGCCTGCCTTCAAAATGGCTAGCAATGGGCATGTGTTGTTTCTATCCTTAAAACACTGGATTTAAAAAAGTGCTACTCACCAAGTGGTTAGTGGTGCTCAATGATGTTCCAAAACATGTATCGTAGCGAAATAAAGCTTCCGTCAAGTTTTATTAGAATTTGCCGGGCTGAAAAAAAACAATCTGAAACTAGTGCTCTGTGTACGTAGACAGTGCAAAGCTACACCTCCTCCATTACATTGTCCAATCCAAAGAGCTCTGCTCAAGAATCTTTGGTCCAATCAAAAATAGTTTGGAACAGTCGCTTGTCCAGTCCATGGAACAGTCGCTTGTCCAGCCCCCTGTTGCTTCGGTGGTAGGCTATAAACGAACTGTAGTCTATGTAATAGCCTAGCTAACATTGAGAACGGCTAACGGCTCTAAGAAAAATAAGTGCATGTTGAGTTTCTGTTCAACTGGAGAACATACTGAAAAAAATGTCAGCATGCGCGTGTAACAGGGGTTTTTCGACTACCGTCCTCAAGAACCTCGCATTCAACGGGAGTAGCCTAGTTGATGTTTATCTACAACTTCAATCCGAGATTGGCCATTTCACCTCAGATTGTTTCGCCAACCTTGGGCTGTATCAATCCGGCTTTTCACGAACACTATGCCTGAAACCAGGATCTAACTATTCTCCAAGCACAACCGGTAGGTAACCGCTAGAATTCAGTGTTTTTTTGGTTTTGGTCTTCGTATGTACTGGTATTTCTATGGCCTTAACAGTTTGCCTACTTGATGCTACTCCGATATCCAGGTTATTGTGAAGCAAAAAAAAACACCCGGTCACTAAAGTGTTGGCAGGCTAGCAATCTAGCCACAACAGATACTACTAATGTCGCATTTCCACTTATATCCTGCAAGGATCGGCAACTTTGCTATTCATAAGTTCATAAGTGCAAATTCGGTTTGACAGCAGTAGTCATAATTTCAATACATTTATTCTACATTGATAGTATGATTGCTTAGAGTATTTGGTATCATTTGAAAGCCCTGTTTCTGTACTTTCGTTTGTCGCTTGTCGTGTCTGTGCGATGTCGGGTTCGCAAGTTATTGAACTTAGAATAGTGTGATGACAGCACTGATTGTCAACTGTACTATTTATAAAATTAAGGTAAATTTAAAAAATGCTTATCTCAACACCACATCGGTGTACACACAAGTGCTGCATATAGTTGGAAAGCCCTGGTTGTCCTCTTTCCGGTGATATGTGTTTCATCCCGCTGTGACATGTCATTCCGGAGTAAACTGACAGAGACTGAGGTATACGATTTTGATAGCGTTAACCATTTACTGTTTACTCAGATAGTTCATTGATTTACGATTTACTGAAATAGTCCTTCATGTAAAATGCCAACTCTGTTTAACTTCCCAATGCCGTGTCTGAATGTGTGAAGCAGTTTTAATTACATAGTAGCTACATAACGATAGTTACCGGGAATTCTAATAAAACTTACCAGTCTGACACATTCATTTCCAAACCCAGTGGATCTGGCTGTTGAATGGTTGAATTCCTGACAAGTCAATTGCGTGTTTAATAGCTCAGATAGTTAACGCGATTTACTGTTTATCCATAGACTGTATCAGATACGGTAGTTCACCCAGAGAGTATAGTGAAACTAGAGAGCCAATCTGCTTCAGCAGGCCTCTCAATGAACTAGCCAATCAGCGCCAAGAGGCGGGAAACTGGCCAGGGGGCGGGAAATACGAACATTTTTTAAAGAGCATGCATTTCTGAGCATGGAATAGACGGCCTAGAAATGCTCCTGGGTCATTTTCAGCTGCACAAATTTGCAAACGCAATTATTGAGGCTCAAAGAACATTTTAGGATGGTCAAAAAACGTGTTCTATGGGACCTTTAACTCTCTATGACTCGATATATGACGCACACACACACACAAACAAACAGACAAACTTCTTTCTCTACTTGCCTTTTTTCTATTCTTTCTCATCTATGTTTATTTAAGATGGTCTTTAAAAAATCAGTCTACAGACACACACACACACTCAAACATACACACACACACACATGCATGCATATAGTCTACTGGTTAGGGCTTTTGGTTCGAAATGGAAAGGTTGCAGGCTTGACTCCCAGTAGAGCACAGCTGAAGTGCCCTTGAGCAAGGCACCTATAACCCCTCACCGCTCCCCTACTGCCGCTGTAACAGGCAGCCTACTTCTTTAAACTTCTTCTATGCTGATCCACCCTTCGCCATCTCCCTCACCCAGTCTGCAGAGGCCTGCTTGAGCGACTCTCTGTCTTACGGATTCAGACAGGCAGCTTTTGACTTTCCAAAGCAGCGCCTCTTCTTCCTCCTCCTGCTCCCCTCAGGTCTGAAGAGATCAAGCAGTGGTGAGAAGATTCTTGGAACAGCACATAAGGGTGTCCATTATTTAAGAACACCACCCCCTCTCCCCTCCCAAAATATTAATGCTCAAAGGCATCTGCACTACAGGGTGTTCCGCAACCCCTATAGTTACAGACCTATCAGAGTGAGAGAAAGAGAAGAAAAGAGACAGAAAGAGTGTGTGAGAGAGAATAGAGAGACAGGGAGAGAGAGAGAAAGAGAGATGGTCAGAAGGAGGGAAGTGAGTGAGAAGGTTATCATGATAGACTGAGAGAGCAAGAGATGGTCAAAGAGAGAGAGAGAGAGAGAGAGATAGAGAGAAAGAAAGACGAGGTCAGCACTCAGGGGCACTTTAGAGAATGTGGACCATTTAGATGCTGCTAGGAGAGGCCAGAGTTGTCCCTCCAGGAGAGAAGAGAACAAAGGATAGAGAGGCCTGAAACAAAAAAATACAATAAAGACCTTCAGTTAGAATAGATGTAGTACTTTTCTGTCCTCTTTTTCTCCCTCTTATCCTGTCTTTTTCTTTCTCTCCCCATTTGTGTTCTGCACACGCATTCCTGTTCTTTACCAGTGCATACTCCCCTTCTCTCTCTTTTTATGTCTTTTAAACTGGGTGTTTCATTTATTTATTCATTTATCTAGCTATTGACTCGTGACTGTTAGTTTGTGTGAATGGGCTACAACTGCCCAACATCAAACACAAATGCATTGATACATGCAGTTGCTGTATATGAAAAAAAAAATGAAAAACTTTTCTTTTCAGACAACTTTTCAACACTTTCCTAGATGGTAGTTGCTTAGAAGAAATAGCTTATTACTCTTATCAATCTGTTATTTGACTTGCTAGACCTTTGTTCTGACCAGATTCCGGATTCAGTCAGTGAGTTTTACATCTCTACACCTGATGCACAAATACTCATTTAGCACCCCCCCCCCCCACACACACACAAACACACACACACACACACGCACACACATGCACAAAAGCACCCTAAGTCCTTCAAAATCAATGCAAATCTCCTCTTTGACCACCTCCAAAGCAAAAAAGCATCCTGTGATTTTAACCATGCTTTTTTTATTCTGTACCTCACAAATGAGATTTACCTGTCTATATCAAATTCCTGCAAAAGGTGACTTTTTACATGTAAATGGGAACAAAGTTTGAATACGTCAAATAAAATCATTAATCATAAACAAAACTCTATGCCTTGTTCATTTACTACTGTATATTCACTACTGAAAAGAAGAATTATTGAGAGTCCATGAAAAACAAGGGAATCCAAGTGACCTTAAACTTTTCAGGACGGGTAGTGTACATACACACAGATGCTCCCATACTCCCACACACAGTTTCCCACCTGTTCTACGCACGATCCTCTGACTATAGTGAACCTCACAGTCCTCCCACAACAGTTGGAGATTAAACACACACACATACACACACACTGTACTATCACTGTAAACTCACAGGTGTGAACACACATACAACTATATACACACACATACATACACACACACAGACAGTTTCCCACCTGTTCTGCGCAAGTTCCCATGCTATACTGAAATTCCCATTCCTCAAACAGCAGTAAGAGACACACACACACAGAGGCAGGGAGGGTGAGATTAATTGCACAGCCAGGGCGGCCATGCAGACAGATGAATGGGGACAGAAACACACTGCGACAGGTCATTAGGTAAAGCACAGCACCACCACTTATAGAAATAGGCCACGGCGTAAACAGCCCCTGAAAAGACTCAGGGATTCACTCCGATAGAGGGATTTGCATGCAGGAGGTCTCTGAGCAGCAGAAAACATGCCAGGAAGAAGAGGAGAGGACAAGAGCAGAGGATCAAGGCAAAGAGGACAGGTGAGGAGAAGAGACAAGCGCAGGAGCGGAGGAATGCAGACATGAGAATGAGAGTTAGAAGGATGGAAAAGAGGATGGAAGGATTTGCAGGCAGGAGGTATCTGGGCATATAAAACACACCAGCAAGGGGGAGAAGAAAGTATGAAGGAGGAGAGGATTAGAGGAAAGGGGAGAGTAAGAGAAGAGAGGAACGTATTGGTGGTGAGAAAACAGAAACACGGAAAAGAAGAGGGAGAAAAGAGAAAAAAGTTAGCAGCTTAGTTGGTTAGCAATAGCAATAACATTTTGCATTAGTTGCTATGGTTAGAAACTGTGGTTTTAGGGAAACGTGCCCCATGATCCCCAGCACAGAGAGGGAAGACAGAGCTCACCGTAAGCAGAGCTGGACTAATGGATTAGTCTTACCTCATCCTCCCCTCTTTCCTTTTTTTCCCTTTCTAAGTCACCCCTCTCCCTCGCTTTCCATCCTTCCCTCTCTCTACCTGTCTCTTTTCTCTCTCTCTCTCTTTCTCACACACACACACACACACACATACACACACACTCAAACACACACACACACACACACACACACAATGCAGAATGATGTTGTTTATGTAGGCTACTTGTCTCTTTGGATCTAAATCTTCTCATTTGAAACACTAAGGCGGCTGACATAGTAATTCTCACTGGAGAATGATGCAGAAGGGGCTACGCTCCTTCAAACTGGGTCAGCACCAACACTCAGGCTCTCTCTCTTTCTTCCTCTCTCTCTCTCTGCAGACTGGTAGAACCATTACATAAACACTTTCTCATACACACAAACACACACACACACACACACAATCAAAGGCGCATGTGCAAGCACACGATCCACTGTGTGGAACACAACAATGTGTTGTTCGCACACTCATTTGTCTTCAAAAAAGCCATGCAAGCTCGTACATACAGTACAGTACTTATACTACATAACATGTTCACATGTACAGGTATAGCAGAACATCCACACTTGCATACTTACACATACATGTTCACACACTCACTCACACAAAAGTACAGATTCACAGCATAACACACTTATACAAACATTGCACACTTCTGGTTTCTATACAACCAGCATGCCCTTTCACCTAAGCCATGGTAGCTACACACGCAATACACATGTGCACAGTACAGGAAGACTCTACTGTAAGTCTAAGACATTAACAACCCCTTTCCCACCAACACACTTACACACTTACACATACACAGAGACATACACACATACAGCACACACACACGCAAGTGTGCACACAACACCTCGGCCCACAGGAGGGCTCCTTGATGAGGATGGAAACAAAGTGTGTGCCTGATTGGGTCTGACAACTCGATGCTGTCATTGACTGCTCGGCGTCCTGCCATCAAACAGCATTTCTGTGGCTCCTGAGAGTTTCATCAGATTGCCCCAGGTTGCAAACCCAGTCTCCCCGCAGGAAGGAAGACCATTCTAAAGCATTCCAGCAGGCATCCTCCATAGTTTACACCTGCCTGCTCTACAGGTATGAGCTCAATATTAGGCGGGTGAGAGTGAATGTTTGTGAGGGGGAGTTTATGTTTATATTTGTGTTTGTTTATTTGTGTACATGAGTGTCTGTGTGAGTTTGTGAGTGCGTATGGATTTGGATGTGGGCAACGGAAAATTGACTTTCTGTGACATCCATAATGACAATAAAATGCTCTGGTATTTGGTATGAATAAATATATGAAATGTTTTGTAAAGTTCATGGAAGCTCCACAACCAAAAATAGAAAAAGATTCAGATTTGATTTTATTGGTGTTGTGGACCTGACCAAAAAGTTCCTCATGTGTTGTGTGTTCCTCGTGTGTCCAGCTGTGCTGTGTGATGTGTGTTTCTGTTGTGTGTTGTGTAGGTGTCAAAGTGAAAAACAAAGATGTGTTCATTAGAAAGAGAGAGAGGGTGGCAGTTAAGGGGCAGGTAAAGCAAAAATCTAATCAAATTTTGAAAAGGTTTTAAGAGCACATCCTGCTCCCATGCTGTCATAAGACATTTTTATTGAATGAAAATGTCTCATGGAGGAGTCTGTAAAGGGCAAAGATGGATGAATAGGCTGAATTATATTTCACATGCCACTGGGGCCAGGTGTGCTTTCAGTCTGGCGTTCCAGAATGGGGACTAGAAAAGAATTTGAGTCGTCCTCATCTCATTCTACTGAATCAGAGAGCATTTGCCAACACTTAACATGGAATTCCAACGCGTCACGACCGCTGTAATAAGATTTCAAAAGGTCCTGGAAGTGCTTGAATGCAAACACAAAATGTTTCTGAATATAGAATGTTTCTCAGCTTGAACAGGACTTTTGGGATTTTCCCTTCAGAGACGTGACGAAAGGAAGTGAAGGAAGAAGTGTCCTGGTAGTGAACAAAAAAAAGGTAAAAACAAAGAATCTGAACCTTTTCATGCTGTAAAGTTATTTATATTTTACAGAATCTTTGAAAAACATAGCACACCCTTTCTATTTTACAGGCGCTTCACATACTCCACAATGACAGCCTTCATTTCGTGTTTCTTCACCAGTGAGCCTGGAGGGTTTTCAGTATGTACAGAAAATGGCCTTTTTCACTTTTTGTGTAACTTTCCTTGAGTAGTTTGAGTCACTAGATGTAATGGGGGAAAATTCTGAGCACATCCATGCATTATGCCAACACATGATGTGGGTGTTAAGTGGGAAGCGGACAAAGATGAGCCCCACTAGAGGAGGGATTCTCTGCTAATTACAGGGGGCAGCTGTGTGAGTGTGTGTGTAGGTGTGTGTGTGTTTATGTGTGTGTGCTTACACCAGCTTTATAGTTGTGCATGAAAGGATACTGATGGAGCCAAAGAGGGACAAACCTAATGGTCAGGATGAAAGTTAAAGCAGGGCCTGATGGGAAGCGGGATGGTGTCTCAGCCAAGCAATGTTGGGTGTTTAATGATGCTTTTGGAAACATACCAAATGCCAGCATGAGCGCATAGCAACCGTCATTCCCTTGTGTGAATGCGGCTTGTAATCTGTGAATAACGCCAAAGAGAAGCCCTTCTACACCTGGGCAGAGCTCTAGAAATTGAGATTTCTCAAATGCTGACTTTATGTTAATTCCATGCCAAAAGGGAGGAGAAATAGAATTTTTATTTACTGTTTCGCGATCTTGGCGATCAACTGGTTGGACACCCCTGATATATCACATACACACACACAGACACACAAACTTACAGGCATTCTAACACCCAAAATACTTCCACACACAGTTGTGCACATGGTGGATTTCTTCCAATTCCCAAAGAAATGTGGTTGAGTTTATTGAATAATCCTATAGAGCCAACTGACAATGCCCAACCACCTGCATGTGCTGTGCTGCCCCAAACATAATTGAATAAACTCTCTCTCTCTCTCTCTCTCTCTCTCAAGGGTATCCGGCTTGCTTGCAGAACACAGGCTATGCTAATTTAATCTGGTCATGTGTGTGGCTACAGAACATATGGCTGTGCAGTAAATGGAAAGTGTCCATAGTGTGGTAATGGAGCATGTGCCACCCAATCTGGTGCCAAATTCATATGTCCTATGTGTGAACAGTGTGTGTGTGTGTGTGTGCATGCATGCACGCATGTATGGTGTGGTTGTCTATGTCTGCATGTAAATGAGAGTTGTGTACTCATGAGTGTCAATATTTAAGCATCTGTGTGTGTGTGTGTGTCTGTCTGCCTGTCTCTGTGTATGTCATTTTCATTCATAATTAGTATTTTACCATCAGAAACCTTCTACAGGGATCTCTTGCACTCTGTTTGTGCCTATGTCTGTGTGAGTGTTTGTGTGTGTGTGTCTGTCTGAATGTTTGTGTGTGTGAAAGAGAGGCGGGTGGGTGATAATTGTGTTCATATTATATCCAGGTATATCAGCTATAACATCTCACTTCCCCTGCTGTAAAGTCTGCACAGCTCTGGTAAACCATTAGACGAGTTGATAGAACAGACCCAGCTGAGTGTGAAAACAAGATTCAATTCCGCTTTAAGATTCTATATTCTTGCCCTTCATTACTACGGTCCCCGTCAAATTAAATTCAACACTATCCAACACACTGGCCACATTTCGTTCTATAAAATTGCTCCACACTAGTTTCAGTGGCGGCATCTGTGTGTTCTTTAGCAAGTAAACATGGACGATTCATGGGGCCCAGCATTCCGGGTGGGGGGCATGGAAACCCAACCATCCATTAGAGTAAAAATATTCACAAAGTTATTAATTTGATCTTTATTGTATTTTTTAAATCCAATTTATTAACGAAATATAATAAGGATTTGAATTGCTGTTTCATTTGCATTGACCATATTTGTATAGCCTGACCTCCCACGCCCCCGCCCCCTTGGTACGGCCAGAAACGCTTCAAGATCTTTGGTATGGCCAGAGAATTTTCAATATGGGGAGAATGTTCACTCAAAGAATCCTTCCGGGTGGAACTGCAACAAGAAGGAGCTCCCGAGCAAGTGATTAATGAATGGGTGGCAATGGAGCTGCACCCCCCAATAGCACATTTCTCTTTATATAATTTTTTCTCCTAAAATTGCATTAATGCATGCGATGCAGGATAACTTGACTTGACAATTAGTTGACCAATACAATTTTTAATATGTGGTGTTATTCCTAAAAACCCTTTTAAAGTTTACATGTCACGTGACACAAAAGCAAACCACTTTACAGCAATCACTACTTTCTGCCTCTGTGACAGTCGGCAGCTGGTGCCAGGTTCAGCTCATGACGGTCGTAATCAGTCGTGATTTCTCGCTGACCAACCAGCATCCATGAGCTAAATGCTAGTATGTTACACTGAAAGCAGCCCATTCTATGACAAGCAGAAAGCACATGAGTGACTTTTTATTTCATTTCTAGTGGAAAATCTTTACTCAGGTAGTTACTACCACAACGTATATTAAGAAATTAAGTTGTCAACAATGTGTGACAACAATGAGTTGTCAACAATCTGTGACAACAATGAGTTTTAGCCGCTTAGCTCCATTGACCACAATTCATTTTTCACTTGCTTGACAGCAAAACGTCTCGCTACTTTCGTAGCTTCGGTTCTCCGAGGAGTCCCGACGACACACAATTGAGATCCCGCAACCCCAGTTGCGCGCGTGCTGAGCATAACTAGAACCAACCCTTTGCAAAAAGGGAGCATGCAACTTTGCAGCTGCCTGCAGCTCGCGCACTCACGAGCTCTAATAAAGGCAGCTCATATAAAAGTTGCAAACACTCTAATCACTTCCTTCTTTCGCCCGAAACATTCAGACCAGGCAACTTCAGGCAAGGTGTACTGTATGTCGTCGGGACTCCTCGGAGAACCGAAGCTACGAAAGTAGCGAGACGTTCTCCTTCAGTCGTCCCTTCTGACACACAATTGAGAGCATACAACCAACCTCAAGGAGCTTCCACTCACGTGAGGGAGTCATAGAAAAAACGCAGCAGGCAGCTACCGGCGAGGTGTGGAGAGCACACTGGCCGCGACGCCCGTGCCGGTCACGTCCAACGCGTAGAACCTGACAAAAGTGTTATTGGAGGCCCAAGAGGCACTCTGACAGATATCCGCCACAGGCACGCCTTTCCAAAAGGCCCAAGAGGCCGCCACCCCCCGGGTGGAGTGCGCCTTAAGCCCAGAGGGAGGGGGGATCCCCACAGCCTCATAGGCAAGCTGAATGGCCTCAACAATCCAATGGGACAGCCTTTGGGTGGACAGTGGCTTACCCAGGGCCTGGGCCCCGTGGCACACAAACAGCTGGTCAGCCTGTCTGATGCTGCTGGTACGTTGCACATACGCCCTTAACGCCCTCACCGGGCAGAGTGAGGGCGGCGCAGCTTCCCCTGACGCATCCTGGGATAGAGCTCTCAGCTCGATGACTCTGGAGCGAACATCAGACGTGAAGACCTTCGGCCGGAAGAACGGGTTAGGGCGGAGGGTGACTCTGGAGTCCCCCAACGCAAACTCCAAACACACAGGGCTCACTGAGAGCGCTGTCAGGTCGCCAACACGCTTAACCGAAGTCAGCGCCAGCAGTAGTGCTGTCTTCAGGGAGAGGAACTTCAAACTGATTGAGTCCAAGGGCTCAAAGGGAGGGCCCGTCAGCCCTCTGAGGACTATAGACAAGTCCCAGGAGGGCACCGACCTGACCGTGGGCGGATGCAGGCGCCTCGCGCCCTTCATGAACCTGGTAGCTAGAGGGTGGGCCCCAGGGGACACCCCTCCATAACCTACATGGCAGGCGGAAATGGCCGCCAAGTAAACCTTCAAAGTCGAGGGCGTGCGGCCTAGGTCCAGCATTTGCTGGAGAAAGGAGAGAACGTCCGCGATGGGGCAGGAGAGAGGGTTACAGCTCCGATCCGCGCACCAAGACTCGAAAACACGCCACTTCAGGGAATAGAGCGACCTTGTAGAGGGTGCTCTAGCACTTTGAATCGTTTCAATCACCGACATGGGAAGACCCTGTTCCATGAGTTTGCCCCGTTCAGGGGCCAAGCCGTTAGCCTCCAGGCCTCGGGGCGGGGGTGCCATATCGATCCGCGCCCCTGAGAGAGCAGGTCTCAGAGTCCAAGGCTGACCGTCCAGCAGCGGAACCAGGTCAGCAAACCAGCACTGAGAGGGCCAAAGGGGGCGACCAGGATCATCCTGTGAGCTTCCGTCCTGACTCTGGACAGGACTTGACTCAGGAGAGGCAGTGGGGGAAAGGCATACAGCAGGCCGGCTGGCCAGTGATGTCCTAGGGCGTCCCCTCCCAGAGGAGGGTCGTCGGGCCCTATGGAGAACCACAGTGGGCAGTGCGTGTTCTCCTCCGATGCAAAGAGGTCCACCTGAGCCTGGCCGAACCTGGACCATATCTGGTAAACCACCATCGGATTCAGGCGCCAATCTGACGCACGCGGGAGCCCCCTGGAGAGGAGATCCGCACCTACGTTCAGAATGCCGGGCAGGTGAGCTGCCCTGAGAGATAGGAGATACCAAGAGGCCCAGATCAGAATCTTCGACGCCAGGCGACAGAGCCTCTCCGAGCGGAGGCCGCCCTGGCGGTTTATGTATGCGACCACGGTCGTGTTGTCCATCCTGATCAGCACATGCGCGCCTCTGATGCGAGGCAGGAAGTGCTTCAGGGCTAGAAAAAATGCGTGCAGCTCCAGCTGGTTTATGTGGAGGCGCCTGCTGGCACAGGACCACACTCCGCTGGCTGACCTGCCCACGCACACTGCACCCCAACCGTGACTTGACGCATCTGTGGAGATCACCCTCCTGTGGCCGACCACCCCCAGTGCACCGCCCTGCTTATAGGTCGACGGACGTCTCCAGTGGGACAGGGACCTCCACATTACTCTGGACACCAAGACTGGGGTGGACTGCTGTGAGCGCGAAGTCACAGCCCTCTTTGCCAGACAACGCTGCAGTGGGCGTAAGTGTAACAGTCCAACTAGTCTGAGACACAAACCTGCCCATTGCTCCAAGGCGGAAGTGGCTCAAGCAGTCTCTGATGTCTGCTGGCCTCTTGTGAGAGAGTGTAGCCGACATGGACTGAGAGTTGAATCTCAGGCCCAGGTATTCTACCTTCTGTGCCGGGATCAGGGAGCACTTCGAAAAGTTCACCTGGAACCCCAGAAAGTGTAGGTGAACCAGGACCTCCGACACCTGAGCGCTGAGCAGTTGAGGTGAGTTCGCCAACAGCAGCCAGTCGTCCAGGTAATTCAGCACTCTGATCCCTCTCCTGCGCAGGGGGGCGATGGCAGCATCGACACACTTCGTGAAGACCCGGGGGGCCAGGGAGAGGCCAAAGGGGAGGGCCGTGTACTCGTAGGCCCTGCCTTCAAATGCGAAGCGGAGAAAACGCCTTTGCCTGTCCGCAACGGCTAAATGGAAGTAGGCGTCCTTCAGATCGATCGTCGCCATGACATCACCGCGGCGAATGCTCGCGACCGACCTTACCGTAGTCATGCGGAAAGACAGGCGCCTTAGCCGCATGTTGACTGAGCGCAGATCGAGGATGGGACGGAAGGAGCCGTCTCGCTTGGGCACCAGGAAGTAGGTGCTGTAGAAACCTCTGCCGATGTCCTCTGGGGGAACAGGGCAGATAGCACCCTTGTCCAAGAGCTCCGACAGCTCCTGTCTGAGAGCCGGGGCACGCTCCGGAGACACCACTGATGTCACCACTCGTCTGAAGCGAGGAGGGGGAACCGAAACTGCAGCTGGTAGCCCACCGTGACCGGTGTGAGGACCCAGCGCGAGTCGGTGCAGGCGGCCCAAGCTCGCCGCATGCTGTCTGCTCTGTGAGGAGGTAGATAGGCAATTTGCCACGCAATGCTGCCCCCCAGAGGGAACTCCCAGGCTGGGCTTATAGCACAAGCGTGAGAGAGCACGCGTGAGACTCTCCGGGGTGGTAGGCGCCTCTGCGGCGACCTCCTGTTGCCCTGACGTAGAGCTCAGTCCATCCGCACTGATGTGCGGGGTAGGGGTGCGTGGCCGAAACCCGCAAGGGGGGCGTGCATAGTGTGCTCGTAGTGGAGATGTCAAACCCAAGCCTCCTTGAGACATTGGGTGGACGCAGGACCGCCGAGGCGGGGGGGTTAGCTCGGGCGCTAGGCCACTGGAGACGAACCCCGTCTTGTGAGCACGAAGGCACGGAGCCGGCAGGGGGCCTAGGCCACACTGGTGGAGGCTCCGTGACGCACGCCGGGTCAGCTAAGGTCTGGCGCTGTGCACGCCGTCCAGACGCGGGAGCAGGCTGGTCCTGTCGCCTGCGAGCGCGGGCCCTGGTCCAATCCTGCTGGGTGTAGGGAGCACGTTGAGCCGGGCGGCCAGATGGCGTGCTCGACGCCCTAGGCGCCTCCTGCTGGAGTGGGGACCGATGGGCTGGACGTCCTACAGCGCAGGGTGGTGCTGGCCGTGGCTGCACAGTCGGCGGAGGGGCTGGAGGTCGTGCTGACTCCCTCTTGGGTAGGAGCAGTTGTAAGGAGGCGGAGGCCTTCTGCTGCTCCTCCAGTCTTTGCCGACGCTACTCCAGGGCGTCACCAAACAGACCCGCTGCGCTGACTGGCGCGTTGAGGAGCTGTTTCTTTTCCTTATCGCTCAGTTGGACTAAGTTTAACCACAAGTGGCGATTAAGGGACACCAACGAACCCAAAGAACGCCCCTGAGCTGTGACCGCGCATCTCGTTGCTTGAGAGAGGAGGTCGGTTACACGGCGCAGCTCGTGCAGCGTCAACGGTGAGTAGCGCTGCGTCAGGTTGCCGATGAGGAGGTCCTGGTAAGAGGCCAACAGGACCACTGTGTTCATAGCCCTGACGGATTGGGCGGAGCAAATATAGGATTTGTCCGCCAGGGCCACAGTGAGCCTGCACGGCTTAGATGGAAGGGTGGGAGAGGGACCCCAGGTCGCCGAGGAGGGAGCCAAACAACCGGCCATGGCGTCCTCGACACGTGGAGTGGTGGCCAAGGCGTGGGTAGCCGCTTCTGCCATGGCAAAAAAAGGGGAATTGCCCTGAACCGGCGCCCGCGCTGAAAGGGGAGCCGCCCAGCTTCCCTTTACTGCACTTAAGATCACTGGATGCGGGGGAAGTGGGCGTGTCGAAGGTGACGGCTGAGCTCCGCCCACAATCTCCGCCTCCTCCACCGAAGGCACAGGCATCTCCATGCCGAGTCTGGTCATGGCCCGTGTGACGATGTCAGTCAACTCCTTGGACACCGCTGCCGCGTGAGTACGCCGAGGGAGATCGCTATCCACGTCCAGCGCCGTCATCGACGTCCAGCGCCGTCGTCTGGAGCCAGGAGAGACAGAACGTCATCCTCCTCTGAGGCGTAAGCCTCAAGGACCGAAGAAACGGAGGGCACAGGAGCAGCTAATGGCTGAGGGGCTAAAGCCACATGGCTTGCTAGCTGCTGGGATGCTAGCATTTCAGGGGCCAAAACCACATGAGAGGCTAGCGGAGAAGAAGAAGGCAAAGCCGGGGCCTTAGCCACAGGCGAGTCCAGTGAGAAGGGAGCTAGCTGGCTAGCTGCTGCAGGAGCTAGCGAGGAGCTAGCTTGGGGAGCTAGCTCAGCGAAGGGAGCCTCCACCGCCGAACCCCCGATGTTTCTTGCGGGCTCCGCAGTCTCGAACACCGCTGCCCGAGCGGCGAGGGCTTTCGGGTGGAGCGCGCTGCACGCCGAGCATGACGCGGGGCTACTCAGCGCCATCTGCGCGTGGTCCGGACCCAGGCACAGGTAGCAGGCACCGTGTAAATCTTCAAGCGACATTGCCCGGAGGCAACTCGCACATCGCTTCACCGACATCGCGTAATCCCTGGGGCACCGAAGATGGTTTGCCGTGGATTTTACCGGCGTAAGCCTCGCGGTAAATTAGCGGAATATATAAGATATTGAAGCAGTAGTAGGCTGTAGTTATATTGAAGTAGTAGGAGGCTGTTTTGGTGGGTTAAGAGCCAAGTATTTAAGCTAAGGTTGGAAGTTAGGAGCTAGAGCGCACAGTGATTGTAAAATCGCTGAGGCGAAAGAAGGAAGTGATTAGAGTGTTTGCAACTTTTATATGAGCTGCCTTCATTAGAGCTTGTGAGTGCGCGAGCCGCAGGCAGCTGCAAAGTTGCATGCTCCCTTTTTGCAAAGGGTTGGTTCTAGTTATGCTCAGCATGCGCGCAACTGGGGTTGCGAGATCTCAATTGTGTGTCGGAAGGGACGACTGAAGGAGAACTAGCGGAATTTCAACAGATTACAGGCAAAATCCGGTACAATGGAGTTAATAGAGAGTGGACCGGCTCCCCGTAGACGGGCTCTGGTATGGCCCAGTGTACGTAATTAGTGAAAAAAGTTCTGCTAGATGTCAGTGGCTTGTCGGTGTATCGCTCGGCAGCAGTCATGCTGAGGTCCAGTTCTCAAAAGCGCAAGGAGAGGAAAGACTGAGAGGAGAGAAAGAAGAAGGGCAGACAGTTGGTCATCCACTTTTTCTCAAAGAAAGGTATATTTGTCAGTCAGTCATTTAAACACTCAATTTATCGCCAAAAGTGCTAGCTGAATTATCTAGCCTAGAAGTTCGTTTCTCCTGTCATTCATAAGAATAACATATCATAGACCCGAAAATGAGGGTGTAAACTTCTTTGTCCACATTTAAAGGTAATAAGTTTGTAGTGTACTAGGGTTGGGCAATATGGACCTTAGCATGTATCACGATATTTGCTGGTATGTATCGCGGTATGGCGATATGATTAAATTCAACAGAGCCTGGTATTAAAAACGACAAAACTAAACTAATTTAATTAAATACACTCCTCTCAAATTGTAAAATGTGCCTTTATTGGTAACAAATTGTGCAGTACATCTAGTGCAGGCCTATTCCATAGGCGGCCCACGGGCCACATGCGGCCCAGACGTGGTGCACATGCGGCCCAGATGACGCTCCAGCAAGAAAAATTAAACACCATTCACGAGCCTCCAGAATGTAAATTGGGTCTTTTACAGAGGGTGCGTTCATAAATTGACACTCAAACCGAGCTCTCAGAGTACTACACTCTCCTTAAAAACTTTTCTGAGTGTGGATAGAATTGTCGTTCGTTTATTCAGAGCGTCACACTTTCGAAGTGTTTAGAGCGTGTTCAGAGCGTACACCGGACATCTTTATGAATTAAAAGATCATAATTGTCGGGTAAAAAAATCGATCAAAATCGTTCATGGTCCTTACTTGTCAAGCAACTGATACATTAACCGCTGCTTTAACCTGCTGGTTTATGTTAATTTTGATCTATCAGAAACCGTTTGTTTAGTCACATAAAAATAACAAGCTCGTGAACTGTGGAGTGTTATTCCATTATCAGAGTGGCAGATTGTAGGCTAGCCTATTTCTCAATGAACCCAGAATATCAGAAACAGACCAAGCTAGTTAATGCCTCCTCCTCCACGCCACCTCATTATAGAGATTTATCTCGGCTTCTCTCCGCCTTCAGCCATGCTGTTTTCTTTCGTTTCTAAGCCGAAACGTACGAATGGATGATGCCTATCATCTCCTACTTTTTCTGAAGTCAACTTTAACCAACCCTTTGAAAAAAGGGCAGTAAGCGCTCTGACGCACGCAGGCAACTACTTAGACAGCCCTGCGTGACGTCAGAAAGTCTATATATTGACTGCGCTTACGCTTCAGGTCCTCTTTGCCTTTTTCACCTCGCCTACTGCGTGTGTTCTGAGTCACTCCGTTTGCTTTTGCAAATATTCTTAAAAATCAACGGCTTTTTGAAAGCCCACCACAACAGTTTTTTCAAAACTTTCCGGAATCCATCCTTCTCAAAGTCACTCACGTCCCTACCTGGTACCAAGAGTCGTTGGATGGCAACGCTTAGATGTCTCGACTGGAAACGGCTAAGGGCGGCTGCCGACCGCCATACTGTCTGTTTCTGCCTTAGGATGGAACACGCCACTGGTGTTCTCTCAGCCGAGCTCCGCTGTGATCGGCTGTCTCCCGCGGCTATCTTGAACAGGGCAGCCTTCTTCGTGGGATCGACCAGCGGTCCAGGGGCTTTTTTTTCTCCCGCTGACGCTGGCATTCTCCCTCCCCGCCATTTCTCCGAGCGTTCCCCGGCGTCTTCGCTTGAGTCGCCCGGACAATCTTCGGCGGCAACGCGGCCTGCAGCTAGCTACCTAGCTGCTAGTCAGCCGACTACTAGCCAGCTAGCCACGGCCCAGCTCGCTAGCTCTTCAGCTAGCCCTATCGGGGCCTCCTTGCCCGTGCGGCTGGTTCTCCGCACCACGCTGAAGAGGCGGATGACCCCGCCATCGAAGCCGTCGACGAAGATGGGGTTACCTCCCTCCTCTCGACGACAACACGGCCGGCAGCCAGCTACCTAGCTGCTAGTCCCTAGCCAGCTAGCCACGGCTCAACCCTCTAGCCTTTCAGCTAGCTCCTTCGGGGCCTCCTTGCCAGTGCGGCTGAATCTCCCACTCTGAAGAGGCGGATGTCAGCTTGGTAGCGAGCTAGCTCTGTGCCACTCAGGCAGCTAGCAGGCTAGGCCTGCGCTTGCCTCAGCATGGAGGAAGCAGTGCCGTTGGCCTTCTGTGTCCCCCGCGTTGGGGGCGCTGTTGCAGGAGGTAGGCGCCCTCGTCTGTCACGCCTGCTGCGCTGCAGATGCGCGCAGCCTCGGCAACGCCCACGCTCGGCAAGCCCCCTGGCTGTACGGGAGGTTCTGTGCCCGTCACTCTGTGCCCGGTCAGAGCGCTTCGTGCCTATTTGACGCGTACGCAGAGCATCAGGAAGACGAACCAGTTGTTAGTCTGCCATGGCGGACGTGCCAAGTGTCAGGCCTTGTCTACCCAACGCATGTCGCATTGGCTTACTGAGGCCATACCCGTGGAGTGGCAGCCTCTTGGGCCTTCTGGAAAGGCGTCCCTATGCAGGATATCTGCCTGAGCGCGTCGTGGGCCTCAGGCAACACCTTCGCACGTTTTTACGCACTGGACGTCACCAGGCCGGGCGTAGCAGAGAGTGTTCTCTCTGGGCCCGGCGGCGGTCCAGTGGGTCTTTCCACCTCGGGCTCCTCGGTGTAGGGCTCTTGAGGCTTGGTTGTAGTGATCCATTCGTACGTTTCGGCTTCGAAACGAAAGAGAACGTTACGGATACTAACGTATCCTCGGTTCTCCGAGTGAGAAGCCGAAACGTACGCTTCGGGCCTCAAGTCGCCGACACTGGCGAGCTTGGCAAAGAGGACCTGAAGCGTAAGCGCAGTCAATATATAGACTTTCTGACGTCACGCAGGGCTGTCTAAGTAGTTGCCTGCGCGCGTCAGAGCGCTTACTGCCCTTTTTTCAAAGGGTTGGTTAAAGTTGACTTCAGAAAAAGTAGGAGATGATAGGCATCATCCATTTGTACGTTTCGGCTTCTCCCTCAGAGAACCGAGGATACGTTAGTATCCGTAACGTTTTGTTGTCTTCTCTGCTCTGAACTCCTCCGCTACCACTGTTTCACGTGTTTCCCCTGAGGCGCTGGGGACGCGCATAGACGGTGACGTGCCGCACACAAAATGTGTCATCAACTCCTTTTACGTTTTAATTATTATTTATACCGGTGTAAGGCCTTTTCTTATCATTGGAAGAATATATACCGGTATACCGGTACATTAAAAATATCGCCCAACCCTATAGTGTACTAGAGGTGCTGGCAAACTTGCAACTAGGGTTGCCACATTTGATTTGAGAAAAACCGGGACAAGGGGTAAATATTAAACTATTTATTTTTACTAGGCAGTCTCCAATCTAACTAACCCGCATTCCTTCACTCTCTTGAAAATTCTCCTTGTGGCAGTTGCTAGGTGATGCTAATGTGTTAATGTAAACTTTCGTTTTCACAGGTTTGCATTAACCAATCAAATATGCGCATGCCTGCCTCTGACAGATGGATCAAGATACTGTAAGAGAAATAGTAGTCTAGGATTGCATGAGCAGAATGTAGATTTTATTAAAAGTGAAACTAGGTATTTTCCGGAACAGACATTAAAAAAAGAGAACAATCCCGGGAAAACCAGAACGTGTGGCAACCCTAGGCTACTTGCAACTCCTGATACAGACCAGCTAGGTTAACAACCCTTAATAAGTATCCTAAAGGCATGCGTTATTATGCACAGCTTGTGCAACACCAGAAACCCCCCCCAAGCCTAACACCGGATTTGGAAGAAGGTGAGCACGTGGCCTAAAAGATTATTCACAGTCTCCAGATAAAATATCAACACTTTGACTGCCAACAATGTAAAGTTACATGATGAAAACTACTGTAGCCGCTCTTTAACTTATAACATTAGGCTATCTCAGGAACAGAGGCATGTAGAAATAAACGGTTTCACCAACCGAGAGCTTAGACTCTCACCTTTCAAACGAGTCCATGTGTCTAGATAACACCGAATAGGCTACACTGTGGCTGTACAAAAATCGCCAACAATTATGTAAATTGCTGACAATCTGGGACAAAGCTTCTGAAAACAGCGCGGCAGTCAAAGTGTTAAGAGTTATTGGTCCATATGTGTTTATAGGCTTGTTATTTTGTTTAGCCGGTAGGTTATCTATGCCCTGGCTGTCTCATCCAAGCATTAAGTCTAGTCCTAAGAAATATTTGGCTATTCATTAATTACAACAAATTCTGACTCAGCCTGAATTATTATTAGCCTATTGTGGATGTACAAAACATACAAAACCAAACTGCTGTGATCAATAATTAATTACATACTAAACTAATAATAGGCTAATAGGTAACTCCATTAGTAGTGCGTTTGTGTTGGTACGGTTTAGGGGAAGTATGGGGCCCAAAATTGCTAGCTACGCCCCTGGAGTTGAGCTTTTACTGAGTGTGCGTGAAGGTGAGTTGAGTGGCAAACTGTCCTTGCTCCACCACAGCTATTGAAAATAATGAGTATTAGGGTGCAACATTGTTATGTCCTGAATAAGATCTTTTGCTGAAGTGTCCTTGAGCACCAAACTCCACCAAAACTGCACCCAAAAATGTGCTCCTGACAGTCTCTGCAATGAGTGTTTGTGTGTGTGTGTGTGTGTGTGTGAGAGAGAGAGAGAGAGAGAGAGAGAGAGAGAGAGTGTGTGTGTGTGTGTGTGTGTGTGGGTGGGTGGTTGTGAATGAGTAAATTTGAGGCATGTAATTATGATTTGCTTTAAGGTGCTTAGAGGTGTAGAGAAGTGATTGAAGAAGAAGAAGAGATTGGTTGTAGGATAGCAATTTTGTGCATAGGCAGTGTGTAAAACTACCGTGGATTTTGCCCATAGAATTTAGCCCAGTGTATTGGTCATGTCCAGACAATACTTGTACATTTTAATATTATAGCTTGTTCATCCTCTGCTCCCCAAAATAGTTCCAGACTGATCCCTGCATTCCTTTCACCACCTATCAAATTGTCTTGTTCCTTCCTTCAAATAGTCTCTCAACAGCTATGGAAGTAGCTTTTTCAGTGAAGGCCGTTAAACATGAGTTATTAATAGGCAAAAGAAAATGATTAGGACTGAATGGCCTATATTGCTTCATATCACTGCATGAGTTGAGCTCATTGTATTCACTTTATGTGTGATTCTGTGTTATTGTGACACTCTCAAACCTAAATTATGACAGAATTTGTACAGGTCCACTCCAGTCCAGTCTATTCAGTGGTTGAAAGGTAATGATGACAGATAATGATGACATCTGCACATCTGTAGCAATGAAACAACTTAACAATTCATATTACTATTCTTCTCTTATTCTATTGGATGAATTGAGAGCAGGTCTTATGGTTATTCTGGACAATAGTTCATCTAACAAGAGGAATATGATTTTTTGCAGCCTAGTAATCCTTGTTTATCAGTATTTTAAATGCTACCAAATGCTATCTTCTGCCACCTGGGAGATTCATTATCAGTGGAACAGGATCAATAATGGAAGCAACATCTATATTGAACTTTAACATCAAACCCTGGTGCCACCAGCCTATAGTATATGCATGACACCACACATGGCCTTACTATATTGGATAAAATTCAATTGAGTTGACAATACATATCTGGTCATAATGGATGTTGATGAGGAGGGCCTGAGAGCTTTAAGGCAGGCCTAAAAAAATAAGACTTGATGTTACACCTCCAACTGAATTCCTGTGAAATGGACACTGAATAATAATCTCTCACTGAATAATAATCTCTTTATTTCAAGGTCAACTATTTCATCAAATGAAGAGTACAGCTATAGGCGCAGTTTATGTACCCATTTTTCTGGGCCTCTTCATTGGCTTGTTGAAAGGTCAGTACAGTATTCGCAGTCTGAATCATTTAAGAACAGTCTTGGGTGGTGTGGAGGGTATGTTGATGAGTTTTTTGTTTTGTTTTGTTGCCCTGAATTCATCCAATCTGAATACAAAACTTAGTTTTGAGGATAGGAAATCAAATATTTACTTGCAGGATAAACCACAGAGTAAAGCGAAGTTAAAAATATGAAGGACTTGTTTAAGATCCATCCATTAAAATCAGTTTTTTTGTTTCCCACCAAAACATACAATTCTTTTTATTAAACATCAGGCACATCATCAGTAAAAACTGGGATGTCCTTACAGTGACCCCTCATTATGCCCATGTTCTCACAAGGCTTTTTCCACTGATATTTATTCTATGGTTAAAACGGGAAGTTACCTTTTTTTTTCTTCTAAGTACTGCATGTCTACAAACTAGTGTTAGGAAATCCACATGCTTTATTACACAATGTTTTTAATTACAACCTATTTTACCTGTGATGATGTTGCAATTCTGCGACTAGGTCATACAGATGAGTAATGAACATGACAATGTCATTTAAAAGAACATTTCACATAACTCACGGACACTTAAACATAACCCTCAAGCAATGCAGTTAGGCCTTTCCCTGCACCCTTAAATGCTAAGTTAAGTACTCTGTGGTAAATAGTGGTTAGTAACAGTGTGAAAAATATCATGACCAGTAGGCTACATACGGTGGCAGCTGGAGTGAGTGTAGCTGAGGCAGCATGAACAGCATGATTTAAAAATGCCGGCTAATGACGATCCATGCACTGCGCTACGTGAGCGTCATGGCACAGACAATTATTTTAACTTATTTTTGTCACTGCAAAATCGATTGTCGATAATCGATTATGTTCTTTCACTGCATCGATGCAGAATTGTCCACGTCTGCATCGCGATGTATCGATTATATGATTAATTTCAACACCTCTACTCATTCACTTTGGTAGCCGAGTGTACAGTGTTGTTATACAAAAAAAATCAATTCTGGAAGGTAAATAGGCCAATGCATTTTTTTCTGATTTTCCATTGTGCCCAATAATTGCAAAAGTGTACGGTTCATCCGCTCACAACCCCTGTTCCCCTGTGGGTGATAAGGGGTTGTGTGCGTCTTTTTCACACCATATAAAGTGCACAACTGCTGCATGATCTGTGATTCAAAGTTTGGGCCCTGGTCTGCATGAATTCTTTGTGGGCATCCAAAGAAACGGATCACATTCTCCCATAACGCCTTTGCTGTCGTTGTCGCCATTTGGTCTCGGGTTGGGACAGCCCAGGCAAATTTTGTGAAAGCATCTACCATTACTAAAACGTACTGCAACCCCTGTGAAGACGGTGGCAACTTAAGAAAATCAATTTGCAACAATTCCAATGGAAAAGAAGTATGTATTGGAACCAGGGGTCTTTTGTCTTAGTATTAGGAGCTTTTCGCAAGACATAGCGTGGACATGCTGCTCCCCAGTTTATTCAATTCAATTCAATTCAATTTTATTTATATAGCGCATTTTTACAAAAGGCATGTCACAAAGCGCTTAACACAAGAGGCCCAATGAGCAACAGGGGCAAGGAAAAACTCCCTCGCAGCGTTTTTTGTTTTTACTTGTTATGGTAGAGGAAGAAACCTTGGGCAGTTCTGACGGCTCAGGGGGCTAACCCAACTGCCTAGGGCAGGTTTTCAGTCTCTTAGATGGTGAGTAGTCCACTACTATTCCATTAGATACATATTACAAGAAAATTTTGGTAAATAAAGTACAGTAATATAGGAGTCCCATTAGAATCCCAGGATATAGTCCCATGTCATTAGGCGCAGTCAAGCCAGGGGCCAGCTAGAGGCTGTAACAATCATGTCAGGGTCATCTGTGAGCTGAAGGCAGACCGCCCAGGAAGCCAGAGATGCAGGATCAGGCAGTGGAGGGCAGGGGTGACCCTCAGCAGGGAGGCAGTGGCATGGACAGTGGAGTGGGTTGAGGACCATTCAGGAGTGCCGCCGGATCACGTTGGAAGAAGGTCCCAGGAGAACCCAGGAGGTGCAGGCGCAGGCAGTGGAAGGCAGTGATGACTCACGGCAGGGTGGTAAAGGCATGGAAAATCAGAGAGGAGATGAGTTAGAACAGTCTCCATCAGATTTCAGAGAATGTGAGTTATATTGCATGTGAAACCATATACAGATGTTGGCTAAGTGAAGAGAGAGAAGTAAGTGGAGAGGAAAAGAGAGGAGGAGAAAGACAGAGTGAAAATTGTACGGCTTAACAGATGGGTGGATTGTGGCGGCATTAAACTATAGCAGCATAACTAAGGTATGATGTATAACAAGCCAACACCACCAAAGGAAATGGTCAGTGGCCACCAAGCCCTGGACAGGAGCTTACAGCAGAGGCAGTCCTTTCCAATAAAACCCTGAGGAGATGTGGCTTACCATACACCATCCCTAACTAAAGGGGTCAGTAAATAGAAAGGTTTTGAGTCTAGACTTAAAGGTGTTGAGAGTGTCCGCTTGACGAATGTTAGAAGGGAGTTTGTTCCACAGGACAGGCGCACGATGGCAGAAAGCTCTTCCGCCCATTGTTGATTTTGATATCTAGGAATTACTAGGAGACCAGCATTCTGTGACCTTAGGGGTCTAGAAGGGTGGTAGGGAACAAGTAAGTCTTTAATATATGCTGGAGCAAGGCCATTAAGGGCTTTATATGTTAGGAGAAGTATTTTAAAATCAATTCGGCTTTTAACAGGAAGCCAATGTAAGGAAGCAAGGACAGGTGTGATATGTTCATATTTTTTTGTCCTTGTGAGTGCTCGTGCTGCAGCATTTTGTATTAGTTGAAGGTTTTTGATGCAGCTAGTACCACATCCAGAGAACAGTGCATTGCAATAGTCAAGTCTGGAGGTAACAAATGCATGTATTAGTTTTTCTGCATCCTCAAAAGAAAGGAATTTTCTGACCTTAGCAATGTTGCGTAAATGAAAGAATGAGGTTTTGGAGATATGCTTTACATGACTATTTAAAGAGAGGTCTTGATCAATATACACCCCAAGGTTCTTGACCTTTGTGTTAGGTGTGAGTGAAAGGTCACTAAGTAAGCTCTGATGATGGGGTAAAGTGTTGGTCAGGTTTTTAGGGCCAATCAACATGACTTCAGTCTTATCAGAGTTTAAGCAAAGGAAATTATTAGTCATCCAGTTTTTGATGTCACTGAGGCAGGCAACAAGTTTTGTTACTGGCGTACAATCATTAGGCTTCATTGAAAGGTATAGTTGGGTATCATCTGCGTAAGAGTGGAAGGTAATGCCATGTTTTCTAATAACAGATCCCAAAGGTAGCATGTAAAGGGAGAATAGCAGAGGTCCCAGTACTGATCCTTGGGGCACACCATACTTGACTTCAGTGTGGCATGATGCTTCATTATGTGCATGTACAAACTGGTAACGTCCAGTAAGGTATGACCTGAGCCAGGCTAATGCAGAATCTTTGATGCCAATCATATGCTCAAGTCTATGTAGTAGGATGCTGTGATCAATAGTGTCGAAAGCAGCACTTAGATCCAGTAGGATTAATAATGAATTGCATCCATTATCAGATGAGATAAGGAGATCATTGTAGACCTTTACTAGGGCTGATTCTGTGCTATGGTATGCTCTAAAGCCAGATTGATAGGTTTCCTGAATGTTATTTGCGTCCAAGAAAGTACGAATTTGCTTAGACACTAT
>JAGFZM010001313.1:63216-74725 GCA_017657215.1 Limnothrissa miodon
TTATTGTGTTTTCAAAAGAGCATTCTGCTGGACGCTCCGCTCTGGATGCAGTCCTTATCTATCTTTTGGGCGTAACGATCTGAAGACGCTGTCTGATTTGGATTCATTTAAAAACGGCTGCACAACCTAAACGTGATGCAAGGATTGCAGTCTCTGGCAGTACCTTTCACAGTATCTCTGACCTCACCAACATGTCAGGTTAACATGGCTGTGCGCAGACTCCATCCCAGCCAGACAGGGGTTGACAGAGCTGAAGGACTCATGAGTGACTGTTGGGTATGTCAGTTCATAGCGTTAGAGACTTGCTGTCAAGTCTCAGAGTCACAGCAAAGGATTTTCCATGACAATGTTTTCATACAAATCTTTCTCAGATCCCATGAGGGTGCAAATAGTTGTTTCTCTTTTTCTTTGTTTGTCTTTCTTGTCTTTGTCTTTCTGTGTGTGTGTGTGTCAGCAAGTGTGTGATAATTCATTTTTTTTTGACACAGAGCTGTTCTCCACAGTGCTGCCTTACTTATTAAGCTTGCCTGCTGTGAGTGTGTGTACTGTATGTGAGAGTTTGTTTGCTTGTATGTTTGTGTGCTTGTGAGTGTGTGAGGTAGTGTATTAAAGTATTCTTTCTATGTAGCCTACATGTGAAAGTTTGTGTTTGTTTTTTCTAACTTTTAGTTTGTGTGTGTTATTTTTCTCCCATTCTCTCTGCATGAAACTGTGTGTGTGTGTGTGTGTGTGTGTGTTACTGGCTAAGCTTACCAGCTGTGAGACTGAATCCAGTCGTCATCAGAGACATTTGGTTCTCATCACTCTCACACTCCCCCAGAGTCATTGTCATTTCTCACACACACACACACACACACATGCGCGCGCACACACACACACACTCACACACAAATCCATTCACTTACTAAAAGTTCATCTTACCTGGCCCTCAATGTATTCATATTTCATTAAATTCATTTCAATCTGAATAACTTTCATTTCAGTGTCTGAATGGCCATTAATTTAGAATGTCTGAAAAGGGAAATTATCTTTTAAATTCTTTTTTTTTAGAAAGAACAAAATGTCTTTGTTGTTTGACAGAACTGTTTTGCTGTACAGCAGTCAAGGGCAAGGAAGGATGGGTCAGGCCTGTAGCTAAAATTAGGAAGGAAACTTTTGTTGTGTGTTAACTTGGTTGGTAAAACTTTTAGTGCTTTTATGATTGTCAGCTATGTGTATTATAATCTTTCATCTGGGGGAAAATGTTGTATGTGTGTGAGAGTCTCATGTGAGTCTCATGCGTGTATGCATAGTAATACATATAGAATTCTATATGTATATCTATGTGTGTATGTGCATTTGTGCGTATGGACGCATTTGTTGCGGGCATATGAGCCTGAATGGCTTACGCATTAAAATACACACAACTCTTAAACACACAGTGAACTTATTATTTTTCTGTGAGAAAACTCATAACATTTCTCATAGAGAAATTGTCATAGATTCAGCAATTATTTATTTTTATTCAGCAGTAAAAGCATTATTGCTTTTAGTAACTGGATCCACCTACAAACCTGTACTCTTCTTACCAGCTTTTTTTTTTACCAGCACAAGAGTGGCCCATATGCATTAATAAAGCCATAATTCCCAAAGGAAGATTCATTAATTATCATTTTGACAACTTAAACCACTGGGCTCTTACTTGACAGAAGTGGATTTTGCCTTCCCTGTTCAGGTACCAATGTGATTATTTCCAGTAAATAGAATAAAACACAAGGAGTGCTTGCCCATTTAAAACACATGCACAAAGATGGTCAGCTACTTGTGTTAAATGTAATAAACTTGTTAACAACTAAACCAGCATGCTAAGGGATACAACAGCAATGCACATTGGCAAGCAGCTCAAGCCCATAGCTTGTGTTCAGCACCATGGACAGCGGTGCCATGGACAAGGCCACCTGCAGAGCTCAGCCCAGAGAAGAGTGCATTTTCCCTGAGCCAACTACAGAACCAAGTACAGCCTGTATGCTGTATTCCCATGGAAAGAATAAGCAGGGAAATAAAAAGCCAAAAAAGTCCAGTGTAGCACACTTGAATCATAATAGGTATATTTAATGTCTCTCGTAGATCATTTGCAAAGGCGCAAAAGACTTTGTGAAAGACCAGTAAAAGGTACAATGCAGCAATTTAACAATATCGGGAAATGAAAACACAGATGAGAATAGCAATGAAGCAACTTCAAATTTGAACAGAATTTGGTATCAGATACCCTGTGAATATTCAGCATAGTGCATTTGCATGTTGTGTGCAGACATGTTCACTCTGACAGATTGTAATGTTGATGTTTGGATATTGACACAATACAGAGAAAGGATTGACGTTTGAAAGGATTGAAGGTTTTCACTCCAAGGTGTAAGTATTGTTTGTGGACTTGTGGATTGTTTGATTCATTGTCATCATACCTTCCTATAATACCACTTCTAATTTCTAACAGAAAGCAGCTAGTGGCAGAGAGAGTGTGAATGTACCAGATATTCTTTGTGTGTTTGCGTGTGTTTGTATGTGTGTGAGAGAAAGAAAGATAGAGGGACCTCATCCTAGGAAAATTCAGAGAGAGACAGAAAGAAAACAAAAAGTGGAATATAGAAAGTGAGAGAACAGAAGAGACAGAGAGAACGAGAGACAAGAGATAGAGGGGTAGAGGGAGTGGGAGAAAGGGAGAGAGAGTGACATGGGGGGTAAGAATGATGCGGAAGCCATATTTCCATGGTGTTGCATCAGACCCCAAGACTGAAAGCAGCAGGCCATCATGTTTGAGAGCACCCCTGACTTCAGTCTCCTGAAGAGCTGAGACATATTGCATCTCGGGACTCTATAACCCCACATCACCAACTGATCAACACACCACACAACTTGCAAGACAACACCGCAGGGAGAATGGAAAATCCCACAAGAGCAGCCAGGAATAATCATCCTCTTTCTCACTTTTCTTCTACCTTTCATCTCACCTCCTGTACCTTCCCTTCCCCCAGCTCTCTGTGTGTGAGAGTCAATTAGAACTGCTGAGAAAAATAATGAGTCTATTCATGAGGCCAGTGATGCTCGCCGTGGTGGCGCTCTGAGACAGGGGACTCATCAAAGAGGAACACGCCGTTGGCGGGATGGTTTTAGATCCTGAGATGTTCAGAAAGTTTCCTGCTTTTGGCATTAGAAATAAAGGATTTATATTTCTCCCATAAAGACTCAGAGAAGGTAAGTATTTAATCTGATCACAGATTTGGTTACAAATATATTCAATAACAGAAGTATTTGTCGTTGGCCCCGCCCATGGTCCAGGATATCGTAGATTTTGGCCCAGCAGATCCTGCCTGGTGCGAGCCGGTAGGAGGCGGAGTCTACCCCCTGGACGCAGGACAGGGACCCATCTGGCAGTGGTGGGGTTTCCGTGGCGCGGAGCCTGGAACAGCAAGAGCGTATCTGTTAGGCAGATCTATAAAGCAGATGAGACGATTTGATTGAACAAGCAATTGGTGACGTAGCTCTCGAGTCTTCCTGATAGAACTTACGCTTAGAGCTTTTATTTCTTTTTCTCATGGTCAAAAAGGTGACCATGAAAGCAAACTTTCTGGATAGATGTTTCTGGATATTACACCTTGTCATAAGAGAGAAAAGCAAGCTTATTCAGGGTCCCTCCAGCTCAATATAGGTGGTAAATGGGGGCACTGTGATCAGAAACCAGAGTTAAATTCCTTGAAAGGGAACACTTTGACAGTTTTTGAGGAATTGTAAATTAGAAATTGGTTCCCAGAATGTTTTTTTGGGGAGGAAAGGTGGAGAAAAAAGATGGGGGAAATGAGAGAGAGAGAGAGAGAGAGAGAGAAAAGAGAGAAGGGGAGGGGAGTAAAAGAAGAAAATGTCTCTATATTCCTTTTATCTAATTACTGGGTGGGCATTACTGATGCATCATCACACTGGTTCACATCTTACATCATCCACAGGATTTGTTCCGTCTCCATAAGGCAGTTGTTCTCCTCCTCCATCCCTATCTCGTGTGGGGTCCCTCAGGGCTCCATCCTGGGGCAAATCCTGTTCTGCCTGTACATGCTCAGCAACATCATCGGAAAACATAATATCTCCTTCCACATACGATTCACAGTTATTCCTCTCACTGAAATCCAATGATCCTACCCAATCCTTCATTGACCGCCACACTGACATCAGGTCTTGGATAATATTCTACAATGAAATAGTAATAAACCAAAGTTTTATTTTTAGCCTCCAGAAATCTTAAAGCTCCTTTCCTAATAGATTAGACTATTTTACCCCATAATCCTTCCTATGCAAGGAACCTGGGTGTTATCCTTGACTCTGAACTCTGTTTTGGCAAACAGATGCTGCTAAAAACTCTGCTGTTAAAAACTGTAATCAGCAGTTAAGAGTCATTGCCAAACTCAAATCTTTTGTGTCTTATCATAATTGGAGAAAGTCATTCATGCCCTCATAACATAATGATAACATGATTCTCTAGATATTGGCCTTTTAGTCACTTTTATCATGGCCTTAGCAGGTCAGAATGCAGCAGCAAGGTGCTCACTGGCACCAGGAAGCAGGAGCATATAACTTGAATTCTTGCCCCCATTAATTGGCTCCTTGTCCAATTCAGGGTGTAGTTTAAGGTTTTATTGTTTGCTGTAAATGGACAGGAGGCCCCATCTGATATTACTAGTTGTAGCAGATAACCCCTTGCGCAGTTATACCACATAAACTCGGTCTCCCTCCTTCCTATTATCTTGGCAGAGGTCTCAAACAGGCCTATGGGATTGAGTAATCCCTTGTAAGAAGGTCACTGTTAAATGAGCTCTTAGTACTTAAATTATTCACATTCTTCCTTTAGGCCTCAAGGTTAAACTTTGACATACACACATGTGCAATTGCACACAAGCACATTATGCTACCTATTGCCTCTCCTCTCAGTCTTTTCCCTCTGATCTGTGTTTCACTGTCCCTTTGTCCACATTTCGTGTCTTTTCTTTTTTTTTTAATTATTTTTCAGTATCCATTCTCTTTATTAATTTCTACTTAAATCTATATCCTTCAATTTTCAGCTTAAGTGTTCAGTGTTTTTAAAAAGACTTGTTGTTGCAGTGTTTGACTGAATCCAGTGTCCCCGCGGGGTAGTAAAAGGTAGTAAAAAAAAATTCAAAATGAAGGCCCTTGAAAGGTAGTAAAAGGAAGTAAATGTAATTTGACTTGGTAGTAAAAAAATTGCACCACCTCAATATAAGAGCTTCCATTGTTTGCGTAATATTTGTACTTTAGGCCACACCAATAAAATTAGTTGGTTCTCTGATTTTTTCAGGAAAAATATAATAAAAAATAAAAATAAAAAAATGTTCTGAAGGTAAATTAGCACATTCACAGTTAATGTTCATTAAAGACATTTACTCATGTGATTAGGAAAAACTAAATGTGGCCTAATTTAAAAACTTAACTTTCACACCTCACAGCACACTTTTTGTCATGCAGGTTTCAGGTAATGTACAAAAATTCATAATTCTGTCATTCTATGTTATGTAAAGGTTTGAAGGTTTGTCATTTATTTAAGAGTTTGTGAATCTAAGCGCCAAGCAGGCTGGCTGTGGAATTGAGGTATGACATATAATGTAGACTACCTCCTGTAGCCTACGTTCAAACTCATTTTGTCACAGTTCATCACAGGGCATTAGAACGTCAAAATCGCATTGATTCACCAGATAGCAATTATATAGTGACTAAAACTCAGTTATCAGCGCAACGTAGATGAATATTCATCAACGTGCAGTCACGTGAATCTAGAAAAGAGACAGGTTTTTTGCATGAGAAACAGAAGCGTGTGTGTGTGTGCGCGCGCGAGGATGTGAGTGTGTAGGCACATGCTATTCATTTATTTATTGATTGATTTTGTGAAACAATGGGTTTTTTTTCGCCTCTCTATCAATGAAATATCAAACTCACCTCCACAGAGTTGCACAAGCAGACTGCTCTCGGCAACTGCGCAAAGTTCTCATCCTCTTTAATTTCAATGCACTTGTCAAATGTTTTTCTCTCCTGATCAAATATTCTAATAATTGCAAACACTGGCCTAGCCGAATCCCGTTCCACTGGCATCTTTCCTCGTATCATGCCTCTTGTCTCTTGCGCTCTGAAGTGAAAGGCGCGATTTGGTTTTCGACGTCACGTGAACGCAGCATGCTGTTTTTTTTTCAGTATTATAGCTATCAGCCACGGTGCTTTTTATGTTCGTGTGAGTTCGAATTCAATTTTATTTTTATTTAATTTTGCATTTTTTTAAAGCGGCGAATCCGAGAACCAACTAATTTTATTGGTGTGGCCTTAATAAATAAATAAATAAATAAATTAAATTAAAAACAAAGTAGCCTGTACGATGCTTACAGGACCTCAACTGAGTGGCTGCATGGGAGGTATCAATGGTTGTCATAGTAATGGCAACACCTTTCGTGCATTTACCTTACCAGTTTTTCAAGATGAGAGTGAAGCAAAGCATCCTTGGTAACATTGGTTGGTAACACTTGCTAGTAGTCGAAATGGGGAGATGCAAGTTCTCGCAAATGCGGATTGACAAACCGGCTTTCAAAGAATGGCTAAAACCTGTGATGGGTAACAACCGAGAAGGATTTTGCTTAGTCTGCAAGAAGACCATCGATGTGACCTGGAATGGCATTACAGCTAAGCACCATTCATTCACTTCGAACAAGGATATTGAAGCAGTGTTCGTGTTCATGTTTCCAGACTCGCATGGATTAAAGTTTTCCGTCCTATGACAGATTTCCGTCAACCAGATAGCTAGAGGTCAATCACAAGATTGATGCGTATTAATTAATTGGAAATCAGTCAGTGGATTGTTATTAGAAGCTCAAAAGGTCAGTGCTTAATGCCTACACACGTTGCTTAAAGAGCCCATAGAATGCAAAACCATATTTACCTTGTTATTGTTGAATTTAGGTAGCTTAAGGTATCCAACGGACCATACCGAAACTCCCAACACCATCTTCCGCCTAAATTTCAGGCTAGAATTTGCCAGCCTGAAAAAAAACAATCTGAAACTAGTGCTCGGTGTACGTAGACAGCGCAAAGCTACACCTCCTCCATTACACTGTCCAGTCCAAAGAGCTCTAGCTCTAGAATCTTTGGTCCAATCAAAGTTGTTTGGAACACTCTATTGTCCAGCCCCCTGTTGCTTCGGCGGTAGGCTACGAACGCACTGCAGTCTATGTAATAGCTAGCTTACATTGAGAACGGCTAACGGCTCTAAGAAAAATAAGTGCATGTTGAATTTCTGTTTGAAATAAGTGCATGTTGAATTTCTGTTTAACTGGAGAACACATGAAAAAAATGTCAGCACGCGCGTGTAACGTTCCAGGATGTACTGGGCTGGGGTTGTCCGGAATTTGCACTACCTTCCTCAAGAACCTCGCATTAGTTGATTTTTATCTACAACCACAAGATTGGTTGTTTGCTCTGGTCAATTCACCCCATATTGTTTCGCCAACCTCTGTATCAATCCGGCTTTTCAAAGAACACTACGCCTGAAACCAGGATCTATTTCAACTGTTCTCCAACCACAGCCGATTCTGCCGGTAGGTAACCACGCTAGAATGCAGTGTTTTTTTGTCATAACCATAGAATTATAGACTGGTATTTCTATGGCCTTAATAGTTTGCCTACTTTATGCTACTTGGATATCCAGGTTATTGCGAAGCAACAAAAAAGTTGCTGCACACTCAGTCACTAAAGTGTTGGTAGACTAGCAAGCATAACAACAGATACTAATGTCGCATTTCCTCCAGGTTTCTGTGCTTATATAGCCCCAGTGTTGCATTTCCATTACCAAGTTTTAACACCGGGGTTTTAGGTGAACTTGGAATGTTCACTATACAAACGTAATAGCCTACGTTAATTTCCCGGTAAAGATGCATATCGCCGTCTATCATAGCATTTCATAACCTCAGACATTAGTGCTGAAACTAAAATGTAGCCTATGCCTACATAATATTAAATGGTACATGGTTCTGCATAACGTTGTCATAAAGGCTGACATCCTATTGCCTGTTTATTCAGATATTGATATTGTTCAGATAGTTAACCTATTTTCTGCTTAGAAACAGACCTGTTGCTTGCTTGTAGCGCGACATAGCGCAATATAAAATAAAACGGTAATGTTAAAAGGGGAGCGATAAAACTGTAATCTACATACAGTCTGTATAGCCTACAGTTGGGGTCAGACGGTACCGCGACCGTCAAGCTAAATTTCCCCTTCACCTAAGCAAAATTCACTGACCTAACGTTATCCTTGTGCGTCCTGAGATTCCTTGATGAAGTTCGAAGTTGTTGAGCCAGCATCATTTGTCTTTGGGCCAGAGTTCTTGCAAGTGGCTGTTCACTTCTTTAGTCTGCGTTAAGTTCTTAAAAACAAATGTCATTATGCTACAAATTGAGCAGCTCTAATTTGACGTTAGGCTCCATCTGGGGCTACCGTTGCAGCATATTGACCTGCTGCTTGCTTGTATCGTAGGCGCAAACGTAGCGCGATAAAATAAAACGGTAATGGTAAAAGGGGAGTGATAAAACATTTACGGACACTACCGTGTCCTCGGTTCTCTGAACTTGAGAAGCCGAAAACGTGAATACAGTCTGTATAGCCAACAGTTGGGGTCACAAGTAGTTGAATTTGTTTTCTAGCGGTAACGTTAAGAGTATCAATGAAACTAGGGAGCCAATCTGCTTCTGCAAAAAAACAGCCAATAGGCCTCACAATGAACTAGCCAATCAGCGCCAGGGGGCAGAAAACTGGCCAAAGGGTGGGAAATACGAAATTTTTTAATGAGTATACATTTCTGAGCATGTAATAGACAGCCTAGAAATGCTCCTGGGTCTTTTTCAGCCGCACAAATTTGCATACACAATTATTGAGGCTCAAAGAACATTTTATGATGGTCAAAAAACGCGTTCTATGGGCTCTTTAAATAAACGAAAGAGCGACTCCTAGGTTCAAAATTTCGGGCTCTGATGTAGCTGAGTGAATAGCTTATTCTGACACCATAATCCCCTATCACAAATAATCACCAAAGGCTTTTGGAATGTTATCAAGGTTGTATCACACCCCTTGGTTTGGTGAAATGTGGCCTACCTTACTGTATATATATATATTTTTTTAAATAACATTCAATAACTTTGCTTTCATAAACTGTAGCCTACTGCCACAAATATCAAAACACACCACTCATTCCTACACTATTTACTTTGGTGAAAATAGTAAATTCATCTCTATGATTGCTGAAGATACCCTGGAATCATTTTGCTGAGTTTTGCTCAAAACCCTAGGGGTGCAAGTGTGCTTGAAGACTGTAACATTACACCCAATGTGAGCGACAGGATCCTCCAAGCGTCCCTACAAACACAGCATTCAGAAAAGTTAATAATTTATTAATGTAGTGAACATGCTGATAACCGTGAAAGGATAATGAGCACATAACAAAAAGAAAGACGATTTTAGAGGTCAGGTATCTGTTTAGAGTTTCCTTCTCAAGATCTTTCATTCCCATCTCAATTAGACTTTACCTTCAGCTCGCTTTGTCTACCCTGTGCATTCAATCTTCAGTCCTTTTCATCTTTGCTTAAAAGCATCTTCCCACCCCCTCGCTCTCTTCTCAACCTGTGTGTTGAGGGAAAAAAAGTAAATAGTCTGACACTTACCACAAAACTTGTCAATAATAACTTTATGAAGTGGAGGCTGAAAGCACTTCAGCAAAATGTCAGCTTGTGTGAGAGTGGCCATGACTGTTATTATTTTTATGAAATGACAAAAATCTAGCCGTCACCGTGGAGACGGATGAATGGCAGGTAGCACTCTGTGTATCTCTATATGTTTGTGTGCATGTGTGTGTCAGCGCCTGGCTGGTAAGCATTACAAACTTTCATTATCCAACACCCTAAAACCCCACCCACAACGCCCCACCTGTCCCACCCCACCCAATTCCTATCATCTCTTTTTCTTTCTTCTCCTGCCTAAGTACACCAAGCATGTTATCCATCAGTCAGGTGCTCAGAGCTTCTCTCTGTGTCAGTCAGACATGCGAGTGGGGATCTGCTTTGGGTCTCTGAGGAGTGACAGATAGGAGGAACTTTACACAGTTTAATTAGTCATAAAATGTGAGGAGAATGGGGGGGGGGGGGGGGGGAGAAAAGAGAAGAGGGGGAAGGGAAACATCAGCTGAGCATCCAAACAGAGAAACAGAGAAAAGAGGCCTGGACAAAGCACAGAAATTCATTTCCATTCATTTGAAGAAAAATTATGTTGGTGTTTGTGTATGTGAACGTGTGTAAGTATTGTACGAATGCTTTGTCCAGGGCTCTTTTCTACTACATTGTATAAGTAAGAGGCAGTGTAAGTACAGTCCTTTGGCTCTGCACAGAGATTAAAGCCGAGCTCATAACCTTTATCAAGTCTCTCTGTGTCATTTGCCTGTGATATCAACACACTCACTCACTGAGTGCATATCGAATGGTGAATGAGAGAGGAGGGGGGGTGGGTGAGAAAGAGAACAAGAGATAGGTCATAAAAAAAGTGCCTGAAAAAGGAGAGATATATGAGAGAGGGAGAAAGAGATGAAAAGAGCTGAAGAGTAATCCCCTGAGGATGAAGAGTGAAGAGCGTAGTATAGAAAAGTAACACTGTCTGAAGGGTATGAGTGGGCATATCTGAGAGGATCTCACTGATGCTTGTGATGAATGCATTTGCAACAGTAAATGATAACACACCCAGTTACAAACACGCACACACACACAAACACAAACACACATACGCACAAATCAAATTCACACATGTAGTGGATACAGACACACGCTTCCTCTCTTCCCTGTCCTCTCTATCCCTCTCTTTCTGAACTCAACTCCTCCATACACTCTCTCTCACTCACATGCACACACACACACACACACACACACACACATTACCTTCACCTGTTGGGGCTATTGCACTAAAGAGAGTAAGAAAGAGCCAAGACTCGTAACGAGCCCATATTACTCTGGAGTGTTTTTCAAAGACATCCAGCACAAGAGCAGATAAAGTTTTCACCAAAGAAGGGAGAATGTAAACATATCTTTAAGTGATTATTTTGAAGCCTGAGGGATTCATCTTGAAATGAGGCAAATATTGTGAAAAAAACAATCTTGAGGCAACAGAAAAGTGTCACTTAAAAAAAAAAAAAACCTTTCATCAAGTCCAAACAAACAAGATGCTTTGCCGTAAACAGCTAGTCTCTGCTTGCTTTGAGATGGATAAAATGAACAAGCTTGAGCTGCGGAAAAAATCCTAATTGTCCTCAAAGTCTCATGTCTGTTTGCTAAACACTTGAAAGTCCATCAGTTCTAAGGCTCAGAATACCTGTCTTTGAAGAGCTGAGCAACACAGTTGCTTTGGCCCTCACATACCTCAATAACAGACTTTTGTCATAAAATGAAGATTATTGTT
>JAGFZM010001313.1:84580-104876 GCA_017657215.1 Limnothrissa miodon
TGTGTGTGTGTGTGTGTGTGTGTGTGTGTGTGTGTGTGTGTGTGTGTATGTGTGTGTGTGCCAATATCTGGAATGAGGACACATATGTGGCATTAGGGAAATTTTCCCCATATGACTACACCACCCTAGGAATTAATAGAACACTCACTTATCCCAATTGACCTCACTGATTAGTTGACTGAAGGGCAGAGATGTGGTTTTTGTTTTACACAATATTGACACTTATTAAACTGCACTCACACACATACGCAAATAAATATAGATTCTGGAACAAGCATTGAAGACATGAGCTGGGAAAATATTGGACAAGTAAACTCTGCTAAGGGCACCTGTAGGAAAATGGCAAACCAAAGTGCTTGACACAGATTTACCAAGATAAGTAAACAAGAACTCTACTAAGCACAGCACAACACACACATTAGAGTTATAGCAACTACAGTAGGGCTTCCTGACTGTTTACCCTAGCTCAAAACATACACAAAGAAACAGAATACAGCTGCAAACAGTTACACTGGTCAAAACATTAAAATAGCAGTGATCACAAATAAAACCAGACAGTAATTAAAACATACAAAGGCTAGTCAACCATGTGAAGACATTTGCGTCCATTAAGTCCAGACAGGAAGAGTTACAGCGATCAGAAATAAAGGCCTGCCAACACGTAATGGACAATAAAATAAAACATACAGTACCACACTTTAGAAAACCAGCTGTACTGATGATGATTAAGCAGCAGTTACCATGTGTCAGGTTACTAAGAATCATAAATTACCTACACAATAATTACCAGCATAATTACCAACATGCATACCCACCAGCAGTTCTCTACTGTATAGACACCCAGTACCATGATGTAGTCCTGCTGCAACGCAGGTTGTCAACAGACCCAATGAAAGGCCTCCAGACCTTCAGCTTTGTCTAAAAGCAAGTAGCAATTGGGTGGCAGCCAACTGTTGCCCAGGAACCAGGGGGTGCATAAATAATAGGCTAGAGTCAATACATCCTGCTAACATCCTGTTCTCAAAATGTTCTGACACAGAAGATTTATGCATATTTGTTCTGACATTTTGTTTTTCAGTAACTACCTTTGGAAATTTCTGAAAGATGTCACAGTTCTGATTTTGTCTGTATTCACAATTCAACTTTCTTTCCTGGTGGTAAGCCTGATGCATGCCATAGCTCTGTCAGTTGATTTCAGCAGTGAAATGCTTAGAAAATGGAGCTGCCAGTAGGCTACTGCATTGATTTTCTTGTCAAATGTCACTTAGGTATTCCGATACACTCTACATACTGTAACATGTAACAAAGTTGATCTATCTATGTAACAAAGTTGACAATCTCACAAGTGACTTTTAGTGACTCTTGACTACTAAACAAAATTCAGAATTAATTTATGCTATTAAAAAATTGGATTAATTGTACATCAGATCTCAGACCACCAGGGAATGGTTATTACAGTCAACGTAAGCCAAAACTTCCATGCTTTTCAAGCAGTACTTCACAATTGAATTCAAATAATGCATTCCAGTGTGTAATGATTGTCGCAACCAAATACTAGCAATTGGTTGAAGCAGAAAGTTATTCCACCCTCAAGGAGCGATCGAATGCCTACTGTATGGCTAGGGTTCAGACACTTGATGATGTCAAAACAGCTGATGCGTCAGGCTATCAATGGCTCTTTGTGCTATCGAAGTCCAGAATGAGTCCTACAGTTTATAAAAAGTCCAGAAGTTTTCAGGCTTTATTATTTTTTGCATCTGTTGAGGGTGGGAGTGTGCACTCATTTTTGTCTATGTGTGTGTGTGTGAATGAGTGAGTGAGAGATATGGAGAGCAAGAGACAGCTCAATAGTATATCAGCTGAATTGTTTGTTTCCTTTATACATTTAAAGAATGATATCTTTTTATGACATTTACTGTTGTGTAATTAATAATTCAATTGAATTGGAGTAGCCTGGGTTATCCATCTTTTAGAACTTTGAGAAAACTTAATATCAGTGCAAAGTGAGCAAAAAGGTGAGTCCCCATGTAAGCAGTAGCGGCTTGTGGGTAGAAAAAAAGGTAGGCCAGATAGTCTATGACCAAGGTTATTAGAAAAGCAAACTAGATGGAGATAATGCTCGCACCTATACAGAAGCTATGACCCATGCGTACGCACAAAAATGAAGGAAAAAGAAAATAAAAGAGCAGAACATTTTATTTCGGTCAGGACAACCGGAGAGCAAGGCTTTCTGTCATAGGCTACCACAAACGTGAAAACGATTAAATGACCTACCCTTGTCCTTAGTTTGCCGAACTCTATGTATGTCTGGCTTATGGGGTCCAAGATTTTTTTTTGCCGATTTTGTTCCTATTTCAAGTCGCTCGAAAGAGATATATAAGAGAAACTCCACGCTTTTGCACGCACGGTCGCCATTGTAAACTGTACTGAATGAGTGGCTTACAGTTCGTGCGGAGTAATATAGGCTACACTGCCATGTACAGTAGCAAGTGTCAGCAGGGCAGCATTATATCTGCCCCATGGACGTCTATAAACCTGCCCCTTTTCTGCAGTGGAGGTGATAGAGACATGCAAGAAAATCGACAAACTTTTTTCTTAGCACCAAGTTCTTAACAGAGTATAACAAAACATATTCGCACAGCATTTACAAAACAACATTTTATTTAGGCTACTTCATCAATGGATCTAGTTTTCCCGGTGGAGGAATCTCAGACTCATTGGTGTCTTTTTCAATTTTCTCTCTATTTTAACATGTTGAGTCGAGTAAGGATACATGTCAGTGCACAATTAGTCAAATTAGGCAGAGCTGGTTGGCTGTTATGATGGGTGGGGTTGGTGCAGGTGTTGACCTGGACATCACAAGTCTGTGTGGTCCATGATTTGTGCCATAAAGGACAGCTTCTAGTACACACAAGTCTGTCTGCGCACCTCTCCTGATTTCCCACTGGTTCATCACCCCTCTCACCTTCACAGGACAGCCTGGTAATTACTGCACAGGGTACAGAACCCAACCCCAGGCCTTACCAGCCTCCCCCAGATTGGGTTTCCCGGCTCCACCTTCTCTTCCCGGTATTAAGGAGCTTGCTGATGATGGATGTACTCTGAGAGGTGTGTAAGTGTGTGTGTGTTGGGGGGGGCGGCAGCTGTTGGGTGGGAAACGACTTGTGGTCTGTCCTCTGACCTCACACACAGATACATACACACACACGCGCACACACACTCCGGGCAGTTTTTTTTTTTTTTTTTAAACCTCTTTTTATTGAGAAATATAAATTATAAACAGAGACACATCAGTACAGTACACTACATAAATTTTTCTTTCTTTTTTTTTTACACACACAACCTCCCCACCCCGACTGTACACCCCAATATACTCTGAACACACCATGCACCCAAAAGGAAGAGGGACTGCAGTTGTCCTCCAAGATACTGTTTTCACTGATTGCCAAAAGACGACGAATCAAAAAGAAACTGGCTCAAAAAGTTAAATTTGAAGAACTCATTCAAATCAAATCCAAATCATTGTTTGCAGCCAACAGAGGCTAACCCATATCCGACTTGGTTGGTTGGTTAGGCTACGATCGACCACTGGAGAAAAGACGTTGCATCCTCACCCGGATTGACAACACTTTAGGTAAGGCATTATGCTGCATTCATGTGCTATGGAAAAGATGATATTTTCCAGTTTAAAAAGGAACCACCGTTTCAGTTACACTGTTCTTTTTTTGTGAGCCTAATCTAGATGAGGGTGGAGGATATACAACGAAGCGAAGTTACTGGCTAAGCAGCTGACTTCAGGTATAAAATGCTGATCTCCAAACAACATGAATTGACATAAGACAACACATGTCCCCACCCCACCTCCACGCACACCATTTCCCTGACATTGCAGTTCTCATCAAAAAGTCTGGTCGTCATAAAATAACTTTACATTCATTACAGCATTCTTGTATTCCTCAACATATGATAACAGGAATCAGTGCACTTTTGCTGTAGTCCTATGTTGCAAACTGCCATATAGAATTTCATTTAGAATTTCATACCCTTGTATCCTGCCTTCATCCGTTTAGTTCTACATCATTATTGGTGCCTTGGTGCAATGTGGATTGACATCATGGCAGAGCACACAAAAGACCTTGTTCCATGGTTACCCCGCGACACCATAAAGGCAACCTTTCCACAGGCTTTTAAAGACCACTTCCCAAACACAACTTGTGTAATTGACAGTTCAGAGACAATCTTACAAAAGCCAAAAAGTGTAGACTGTAGAAGTGAGTCATACAGTCACTATTATGCCAACAACACTGTGAAATATTTGGTTGCCATTTCACCCTCTGAAATTATTATGTTTATCTCAGATGCTTATGGTGGTAAATGTAGTGACCGCTTAATTACTCAGAATTCTGGGTTTTTCGACTACTTGCGTGCTGGGGATGAAGTGATGGGTGACCGAGGCTTCACAGTGAGAGATTTACTGGAGGAGCATAGAGTGAACTACAGTGAGTGCAAGTCACTCACACCCGGCGCATTGCTCATGCCCGCATTCATGTAGAGCGAGCTATTAGGAGACTGAAAGTGTACAGGGTGCTCTCTCAAAAGGTAAAGTAACAGTTTTTGAGGTGGCACATTTGTGTCTGGTGTACTCTTCATCATATGAGACCTCCAGCTCCAGGTGCTCAGTTGATGTCCAGATCACAAGCTTGCAGCTCTGCAGTCCTGTGCACATCATTGTCAGCTGAACCTAGAAAAGATATATTAAAAGGTTTACTTTGCTCTGGAGGTTAACATGCACAAGTTCACAATCATGTTCATTTAAATCTAGCAAAATCAAGTCAGGATAACCCCCTCCTGTAGATAGTATTCATTTTGCCCATTGGGGTGAATGTGGTATTGTCCATCACTCAAGCATTGAATGTCACAGTTAGGTTGACCAAGAAACTCTCTTATTGACATCTATAGAGTACACTTAATTTCAAGGACCTGTGTTTTGTCTAAAATTCCATCTGGGCTGGCTCCAAACCATGGTTGGGCAGAACAGACAACCAAGCCCCTCCTCTCTACTCTGTATCCTTGAGCCTCCAAGTGCTGTATTGCTATTCCCTCATTATCTCTACCATATCTCGTTGCTGCATTGCCTGTAAATGTTGGATACAAGTGACCAGCCAGAAATTTCTGAGGGTTTGTGGAGCTTCTTTTAGGCACTCCTTTAGCTGTACTGGCCGTCAGGCGCAGCTTCCTTGCATCATGCCACAGCTAAGATTCCCCCTGCAACTTTGTCTCTTCTGTCAACCTCTCAATTTGTGCTGGGCTTAGATTGACAAAGGAGTTATAGAAAGCACAACACTTCTGACATGTCAGTGTTGTGCTATGCTCTGTGTGTGGCATCTGGATCTGAGTATCATGATTGTCACTATTTTCTAAATGTAAATTGTAACAACACTGAAGAAGGCCATTTGTCTGGAGCTGAAACAGCTATGCCATCGGTGATGAACCGATGTAAGATTTGAATTCTGCATGATTTTTGAGGATTTGGGGGGAACATATTGCATGATCTAATATCGTTCTTGAGGAATCTACACACATGATATGATCAGGTTTGTGCTTGAAATGTATGTCTTTAATCCTCTTCTGCTCTATATTTCTCTTCGGGCCTGAATTCCACTGGAGGTCTGTACATGCTACCCCTGTCTTGCCCTGTCTGACTGCATTCTCAACCTAAAAAAAAAAACAGATATAAGTTATAGGCTAAATGGCATGGCTAGCGTGTATGTTATAAGCTAAATTGCACTGCATCAAGGCATTAACAGTGACAAACTTGCGTTAATTAACCAAGATTAGTTAACATGTAAATAGTCTTGATAGCTTACCTTCCACAGTACCGCAGCTGCGTGACTGCAAGACCGCCTCGGTCCAGCGATACAGGAGCACCCGGCCGTTTGTATCTCTTCGAATGAAGCGGAAACCAAAAACCAGGCACGGTGATGTGGTTGTTTGCAGGTCTGGCTGGGCTCAACGTCACCTTTTAAAGGTCCCATAGAACACGTTTTTTGACCATCATAAAATGTTCTTTGAGCCTCAATATTTGCGTATGCAAATTTGCACGGCTGAAAATGACCCAGGAGCATCACTAGGCCGTCTATTCCATGCTCAGAAATACATGGTCATTACAAAATATTTGTATTTCCCACCCCCTGGCCAGTTTCCAGCCTCCTGGCGCTGATTGGCTAGTCCATTGAGAGGCCTGCTGAAGCAGATTGGCTCTCTAGTTTCACTATACTCTTTGGGTGAACTACCGTATCTGAGTACATACAGTCTATGGAGTAAACTGTAAATCGCGTTAACTATCTGAGCTATTAAACACGCAATGGGCTTGTCAGGAATTCAACCATACAACAGCCAGATCTACAGCGTTTGGAAATGAATGTGTCAGACTGGTACGTTTTATTAGAATTCCCGGTAACTAACGTTATGTAGCTACTATGTAATTAAAACTGCTTCACACATTCAGACACGGCATTGGGAAGTTAAACAGAGTTGGCATTTTACATGAAGGACTATTTTAGTAAATCGGTAAATCAATGAACTATCTGAGTAAACAGTAAATGGTTAACGCTATCAAAATCGCATACCTCAGTCTCTGTCAGTTTACTCCGGAATGACATGTCACAGCGGGATGAAACGCATATCACCGGAAAGAGGACAACCAGGGCTTTCCAACTATATGCAGCATGTGTGTGTACACCGATGTGGTGTTGAGATAAGCATTTTTAAATTTACCTTAATTTTATAAATAGTACACTTGACAATCAGTGCTGTCATCACACTATTCTAAGTTCAACAACTCGCGAACCCGACATCGCACAGACACGACACGCATATCAAACTAAAGTACAGAAACAGGGCTTTCAAATGATACCTAGATAGATAACTACTACAAATAGGCCTACTACAAACCTACTCTAAGCAATCATAGTATAAATGTAGAATAAATGTATTGAAATTGTGACTACTGCTGTCAAACGAATTTGCACTTATGAACTTATGAATAGCAAAGTTGCCGATCCTTGCAGGATATAAGTGGAAATGCGACATTAGTAGGCTATCTGTTGTAATGGCTAAATTGCTAGCCTCCCAACACTTTAGTGACCGGGTGGTTTTTTTGCTTTGCAATAACCTGGATAGCATCAAGTAGGCAAACTGTTAAGGCCATAGAAATACCAGTAGCCTACATACAAAAACCATGACCAAAAAACACTGAATTCTAGCGGTTACCTACCGGTTGTGCTTGGAGAATAGTCAGATCCTGGTTTCAGGCATTGTGTTCGTGAACAGCCGGATTGATACAGCCCAAGGTTGGCGAAACAATCTGGGGTGAAATGGCCAATCTCGGATTGAAGTGTAGTGGAACGTGGTTGTAGATAAACATCAACTTCTCCCGTTGAATGCGAGGTTCTTGAGGACAGTAGTGCAAAAAACCCTGTTACACTTGCGTGCTGACATTTTTTCAGTATGTTCTCCAGTTAAACAGAAATTCAACATGCACTTATTTCAAACAGAAATTCAACATGCACTTATTTTTATTAGAGCCATTAGCCGTTCTCAATGTTAGCTAGCTAGGCTATTACATAGACTACAGTTGTTATAGCCTACCGCCGAAGCAACAGGGGGCTGGACAAGCGACTGTTCCAAACAATTTTTGATTGGACCAAAGATTCTTGAGCAGAGCTCTTTGGATTGGACAATGTAATGGAGGAGGTGTAGCTTTGCACTGTCTACGTACACAGAGCACTTCAGACTGGTTTTTTTCAGCCCGGCAAAATCTAGCCTGAAATTTGCATATAGAAGGAGGCGGAAGATGGTTTTTGGAGTTTCTGTATAGTCCGTTGGATACCTTAAGCTACCTAAATTCAACAATAACAAGGTAAATGTGGTTTTGCATTCTATGGGCTCTTTAAATAAACCATACCAGTTGCCACCTCCTTCAGGAGAATGGGTCCAATCTTCTGACTATGTAGATATTGATATGCCTCTGAGCTTTTGATGGTATTCATTGTTTCACCGTCCGTTGCAACAGACTGGATGAAATATCTAAATATTTCGCCATACGTTATCCGAGGCCACTTTTTCATATCATCTTCCCAATCCGCAAGCATAGACGGCAGAGGTATGGTAACGGTTTTCCTTTTCAGGTATGATGGCCCTTGTTCCCACATATTTAGGATGTTTTTGGTCAGCTGAGCTTTGTTTTGGTTTTTTAAAAATGCCGGCTCCAATGCCGGAAGTCACACCCCTTTTTCGCGCAAGGTATCATGGGAGCTAGGAATAAGGTGGGTAAGCCAAGGCAGAATGCCTTAACTGATGTTACAGTTTTGCCAAAATGCTGATATGCTAGAATAGAGTGCATTCACTGGATACTGCAATGTGAGAAGTTTCTGATTTTAGAGGGGCTACATCCCTCTTCATTGGCCAAGACCAACATCAAAACCTACACACTGCCCAATATCCCCAACCTTTATCCCATTATTGCACTTTTAGTTTTGAAACTCTGCCTTTGTATTTGCTGCCAAGCAAAGTAATTTCTATTTACTAAACCCCCACATTAACTTGAATGAATCGTTAACAAAGCATCATCAATTCATAGCCATTACATGGTGGTTAGACCATCCCAACCTGTGGCAACACTAAAAAAAATTGTCTGTGTGAATAAAAAAAGTAGCCTGTATGGTCAAAATTTAGCCACACCAAAACACAAAAAACAGTTTTGCTGTACACAATTGTAGAAGTATCAGTAGAAGTCTACAGTCCTACCTTTCCTTGTAGCCTGCTAAATCCAATGCAGAAGGACTGATGTTTTAATGCCTGTTGCTTAGACAAGTTGTGACTTGTCATGCACTATTAACTCTAACAGCACAATAGGGTGCAAATGCCAAACGTGTTTTTGAAAGGTCATCATATAAAGAGTAAAACACACAATCTTGTTACCTATTCTAGGTTATTTTTAACATGGCTTTGAAATGCACATAAAAAGCAATTACACTAATGTTAAAATTGTATTGCTTCTAAGCCTGTTATTACAACAGATTTAATTTAGTATACAATTATGGTTGTAAGTTTTACACATAAGTTCAAATATGAATGTCTACAATAACCCTTAATAACCCATAAATTAAAAAGCACTTGACATATGCCCATTCAGTTCAATCATTGTTATAAATATAAACTATGCCTAGATTTACACAAATGGCAGCAGCAGTACAATAACTTACGATTAATGGTCAAAGGTCAAGTTTATAATGCAGATACATTTATTCATTAATTTCCAGTGTCCTACAGTACCAAACACATAAGTGTCTGAACATCAACAAAACAAAAAAAAAAACTTTTAAAGTCTCAGTTTCACTCTCTGGTGAGTGGAGGTCTTTTGCCTTTTTAGGGCCACATATTAATGCTTATTAAGCAGGAATGAGGGACCCTAAGAGGGGCCGAGGGTGGAGATAATCCTTCAACATCTGAACTCACTAGCCTTTTGAATACCAAGTAGACTGACCAGTGCTCTCCTAAAGCCAACGATTACATGCTCAGTTAGATTTGTCACACAGCTCAGACATGACACAACCGTAAAGAAACAGCAGCCTTCAGTTCCATCGTAAGTGTTGATGAGTTTTCTACTAAACACAAACATACAAATCCAGCTTGATTATGTCCCATATTTGAATTGAATGGCTGCTGGCGCAACAGGGAGCTTTCGGGTGGGTCCCTGTGCCAGATTAATCTCCATGTCTGTGACAGTGCGCCGAGAGCTGATCACACATCTATGTGTCCAATTAAATAGATATTTGCTGAAGGAGATGTGCGCCAAGCCTCTACAGAATGATAATTTTTCAGTGGATGCCACCTTCCCTCAGGCTGCATGGATAAACTTTAAATCAAATGTAAAGTAAAAGAGAGAGAGAGAGAGAGATGTGCTGCATTTGAAGAAGGTGAAGGTGATGGGGAGATGGTACAGATTGCTTTCTCAAACAGCATAACAAGTGACAGCTTTATGAGTTTCTATATTTATGGATGAGAGTTGCATAGTGCCATAGCACTTACTGAAGTCAACCGTGATAAGCTTTAATGTTACCAGCCGGTTTTAAATGGGATTAAGTTTTCTACCTGTGCTTGTCAATGTGACTCATATTACCTAATCTGGAAAAGTCTGATATGGTCATCTGGTGTATGGTAGAATATCTATGTGTAGTTCAGGTCTTAAGGCCCCTAGATTTGATTTAAAGCCTCAGGATCTGTGGTGACCACACACACCATGTCTTACTTCTCAGAATCTTGGTCATGGTGTTTAAAATGTTACTTCAGTGTGCTAACTACAAATCATTTTTTGAAATTGTATAGTGGTCAGACATACTGAACGGGTGTGGTGGTGTGGTCTGAGCCAGATGTAGGCTAAAGTCATTGGTAATCAGGGTCCAGGAATCAACTCATTTACTGTCTCTCCTGTCCCATTTCCATGCACTGTGTCTCGTTATGCATGCCAAGCAGCACCGCTAACATCTCCAGACACCTGGGCAACACATTAAAAAGCCCTTCCTTCTCCCGCTAACTACAAGCAGAGGGTGAAGGTTAAAGATGGACAACCTTAATTAAACGCTCAGTATTACAATTCTGCAGCAACAAGCCTCTCCAGAGACGTGTTATCGTCTCATCATTAGCTGAGCACATGTAAGGCTATTTGAACTAGCGTTTTATTTTATTATTATTATTTTTTAATTCATTATTAGTATTCTTCAAACATGACTGCATGGTGGTTAGCCCCTGTAGAATGTTCTTCAGTGTTGCTGTATTTTGGAGGTGTCTTTTCCAGGGTGTATCCTGTTATCCAGGTACATCCTGCTCTATCAGCCCTTGGCTCTCTTGGGCCCTATGTCAGTTTCCTCTTTGAAGCCAAAGCCCTAACTCTCTTTTTCTCCAACCCTGATGCTCTCTCTCTCTATCTCTCTTGCAGACTGCACCTCTTGCTTTGAAGTCTCTTGCTTCAATGGGAGCTCATTAAACAGTTATTCCCATCAAGGGATAATAAGGGTGGCTGACGTGACACACAGTGTGTGTGTGTGTGTGTGAGAGAGAGAGGCCTGTCTGTGGGTGCAGAGGCTAATTCCTACAACATTCCCTGTCTGCCTTTTCAAGTACTTCTAACATTAGCATCACCTCTGTGGCGATTAAGTGCTCTATTCTGTCTCAGAGGCATGTGAAACAATTTCATTTAGTTTCATTAATGCATTGTTTGTTTAATCAGGGATGTTAATTTTAATTAGAGAATGTGAAACTTTGCACTTACCACATATATGAACCTACCTTGCCCCCTACTCAATAAACAAAGACCAGAGCAGCACATTTGCCTTAAAGCACTCACAAACACAAACAGCCATGTGTACACTGAGGCACACCCAAAACCAACACATTCTCAAGCCCTTCTTGCTAATGTGTTCATACCTCCCTTGGAGAGGTCCACAGCACACATCTTGTGGCTGTGGCTTTACATTCACTAAGTAAAAGCAAACGGAAAATTGAATTATAATAAAAAAAAAAAAAAGACAGCAAAGAAATTTAAACAAAATGTGTAGAAATGTACAGTATGCACTTGACCAAATTTAAGAAAACAATTGTAATTGGAGGATACAGTATGGTCATAATGTTCAAGCTTAAAAAGAAGTCCAGTTGCTTTTTACTGAAACTATGACTACCACAACCTCGATGAATGAGAATCTTCACATACATACATGTGATGTGGGTAAAATAGAAGATTACTTCGAAGCTCAATCGTGAGTAAATAGATCTGTTGTCATCCTGTTGTCATTCTGGCTTTTTTTCTGCCAACTATATTCCTTTAGCGAGAGGTGACTGACAACTGCAGTGTATGTGGGTTTTTTGAATTTGGCTTCAACTCTTTTTATGTTGAAGTACAAGAATGAACAGCACAGTGAGATATCAATGTAAGGCCACACCAATAAAATTAGTTGGTTCTCGGATTTTTTTGCAGGAAAAATATGGAGCGAGCGAGCAAAATAAAAATAAAAATAAAAAATGTTCTGAAGGCAAATTAGCACATACACAGTTAATGCTCATTAAAGACATTTACTCATGTGTTTAGGAAAAACTAAATGTGGCCTAATTTATAAACTTAACTTTCACACCTCACAGCACACTTTTTGTCATGCAGGTTTAAGGCAATGTACAAAAATTCATAATTCTGTAAATGTAATGTAAAGGTTTGACGGTTTGTCATTTATTTAAGAGTTTGTGATTCTAAGCACCAAGCAGACTGGCTGTGGAATTGAGGTATGACATATAATGTAGACTACCTCCTGTAGCCTACGTTCAAACTCATTTTGACACAGTTCATCACAGGGCATTAGAACGTCAAAATCGCATTGATTCACCAGATAGCAATTAGATAGTGACTAAAACTCAGTGATCAGTGCAACGGAGATGAATATTCATCAACGTGCAGTCACGTGAATCTAGAAAAGAGACGATTTTTTTTGCATGAGAAACAGAAGCGTGTGTGCGCACGCGAGGAGTGTGTAAGCACATGCTATTCATTTATTTATTGACTGATTTTGATGGCGAAACACTTTGAATGGGTTTTTTTTCGCCTCTCAATCAATGAAATATCAAACTCACCTCCACAGAGTTGCACAAGCAGACTGCTCTCGGCACCGTGAGTAGGCCTACAACTGCGCAAAGTTCTCATCCTCTTTAATTTCAATGCACTTGTCAAATGTTTTTCTCTTCTGATCAAATATTCTAATAATTGCAAACACTGGCCTAGCAGAGTCCCGTTCCACTGGCATCTTTCCTCATATCATGTCTCTTGTCTCTTGCGCTCTGAAGTGAAAGGCGCGATTTGGTTTTCGACGTCACGTGAACGCAGCATGCTGTTTTTTCAGTATTATAGCTTTTTGTGGTCATAAAATCGCTTAGAAATTGTTTTTTTCTGTTAGACTGGTCTGTTGTGTTGCAATCTGCGATTGAGCACACCGCTGTACAGCTCTGTATAGTGAATATGTAACTTGCAACTTCTGAGGGAGTGTACACTACAGCAATACAGCTAACTGTACAGAGCTCCCCCTACAGGTTTGTGGCATTTAATGCAGGGTTAAAAAACAGACTTACTGAGTGCCTCTTTAAGTTCATACATCTACAGGATGTAAGCTTCTAGAAAATATAGATGCAGCGGTCGGGGAAATTGCCATGTAGACTGCATGCAGACTGATGCCCGTTCTACCTGTTTTCGGCTTCTCATTCAGAGAACCAAAGGTACATAAGTACCTGAAACGTTTATGATTACCTCCCGTCTCTTAAAAGGCAGTGTCTATTTGCAACCGCTATATAGAGAATACGCAAATATAGAATATATAAAATTATAAGATCAAGGTTTTTGCATCAACACCTGGCGGTCTCTCAACCTGGGTTTGAAGGTCAAAATTTCACACCTTCAAAAAAAAAGAACTCTCCCACCCCTATTATGTTGTCATCAGTTCATCATAGTAAGTTATGCCACAGGAAACACTGCATGTAGGTGATACAGGTGCCTGCAGAGGTGATAGAGGGCTCAAATTCACTGTTCACTGAAGTACACTGAAGTACTCTCATCAGAGCCTAACCATTATGGCTTTGGACTAAATTACACTTAAAAAGAGATTATTATCTCTGAAAATAATCTCTTTCTCCCTCTCTGTATGAGTGAGTGAGTGAGTGTGTGTGTGTGTGTGTGTGTGTGTGAGAGAGAGAGAGAAAGAGAGAGAGTGTGTGTGTGAGAGAGAGAGAGTGTATGTGTGTGTGCACGTGAGTGAGATAGCTCCGCCTGGGATTGTTTCACTCAAGCTTTAATTGCCTTTATGATGAACTCCTAAACTCAGCCTCCCGGCTGCTTGGCAATAGGACACCCAACGATGGCGCAAAATAATCAGATTAATTAGAGAAATTAGGCATCCATTTACAGACAGGCACATGCCAGGCCAGCAGTGGGACACAACCTCATCTACATTACCACAGCGCCTGTGAGATATTTCTATTCCAAATGTAAATTGAAAAGAGAGAGAGAGACAGATAGAGGGGGGGAGAGGGAGCAGCTGCTTGGAATGCTTATCTAGCGTTCACAGTATTTTTGATAGGGATTTTAGAAAATGAAACACAAGAGCTGGGTTTTCTCCTTGAGACCTGTCGTCACTAAAGACAGCAGATTTTACACAGACACACACTGAGAATAAGACATTCACATACATACATGACATGGATTCTGAAAGCATAATAATCAAATGTGATCAGTTAGTACTTGCATTGCCCATTATGATAGCAATAAGTCATGAGAGATAATAAGCAGAGACAATTAGTGTGGAGTGTGGAAAGTTTGAAAAGCTTAACAATCACCTATTAGCAGGGGTCAGCTAGAAGCCACTGTGTGCGTGAGAGTGTGTGTGAGTTCCTGTGTGCCCATGAAATAATTGAGTGCTGTAAAAGGTGTTGATACACAACTAAATATGATATTAAAATACCACTAATTGTTAAATAGTGATAGCACATGAAACCATGTTCTTCCTATATTCCATCAGTAACAGGCAAGGAGAAAGCCACATGCTATGAGCAGCCTAGGTGGTGCCTTAGAAGAACTGGGACAAGGGGAGCATACAGTATCTCTGTGGAAACAAAGGGAATCAGAGAGGGAGGGGACAGTGTGAAAAAGGGAGAAGAGAAGGAGGGAGGGAGAAAGAGGGGGACTCCACAGAGGACTGATACTATGCAGGAGAGGAGGCAGTGAGGGAGGTTCTGAAGAAAGGGATAGAGAGAAAGAGGAAAAAGAGAGAGGGGTGGAAATGAAAGAGAGGTGAATAGGCTGATGAATGGGCAGGCAACAAGCTGATGCCTATGAGGAATGCTGCCCAGGCCGTTTCATCATCAGAATGAGATCTGGCAGCATTAATAGCCGCTGTATTAATGTCTCTGGCCATCACGGCTGACTAGGCTCCAGAAGTGACAAATGACAGTTCCCCCCACACACACATGCACACAAACACACACGCACACACACACACACACACAGATACAAACACTGCACTCAGATACACCCCATCCCCTTCTCTCTATCACAGGCATACTGGTACACATGCAGGCCCTGCTCTCTCTCTCTCTCTCTCCCTGTCACTCTCACACACAAAGACTTCCATACACACACACACACACACACACAGACACACAGGGACACCACCCTCCCACTCTCTTAATTTACTGTCTCTCTCTCTTGCTCACACACACACACACATTTTTCTCACTCAAGCACACACAGAGTGCTCTTTTCATTCCTGCATCCCTTTTTTCTCTCTCTCTCTCACACACACACATACACACACCAGGCATTCTTTGACATACAGACTGTACAGACAGATAAACAGACAGACACAAACACACTCTCTCTCTCTCTCTTTCTTTCTCTCTCTTTCTCTCTCTCTCTCTCTCTCACACACACACACACACACATTTAACCATCTGCCTCTCTGAGACTTCATCCATGCAGCCAAGCAAACAGTCCTGGTGACTGGCAGAGGGTACAGTAGGAATACTCACTAAACCCACCTCACCACAGCAGCAGTGTCAGAGACCAGAGACAGCAGCCCTCCTGTTCATTTCAGAACAGCCTCCTTTTCAATGGACAATGAAAGGAAATATGCAGCTATTTTTTCCACACATAAACATTCATATGCAGTGTTTAGTGTTCATTGGAGATCACCTGAATTCCTCTGAAGTGCAAAAACATTTGTGGGCAAACCCACAGACAAACTCAAGTACACTGTCATACAGGGCAGGTTATTTTTGTTTTGTTGTTGTTATATATATAATATATTCAGATTCCTTTCTTCACCTTAACTGATACTTCCCAGCCCATATACTGTGTAGGTAAAATGTGAGTAATAGGTGGAACAACTAGGTATGATTTAACATTATTTCATTGCACACCCTAAACATTTAAATGCAGTGTTCTAACACTAGACTATGATCTTGTGTACATTTTCTAAAAGAACCAGTCAATGCATACAAAGTTGCAGTGTTGCAAATTGCTGTTGTGGTGTAACCAAACATTGCCTTCAGTCGCACAAACAAAGACTTGTGACTTGACTTGAGACTTGCCCTCAAAGACTCGAGACTTGACTTGGACTTGGAAAAAATGACTTGTGAACATTTCTGGGTACTGTATGTTGTACGTGTACGAATTAACTGACTTGAGTGGTATGGTGAATATGCTGTGCTGTGGCTAAGTTTGCCGGCTAGCATTGGAACTAGTTAACAAATGATAACTGGTATTTAGCTGATGCTTTTGTACAAAGTCATATATAGATACTCTAACAAGGAAAATCCTTACTTTTATTTTATTTCCATTTGGCAACAAGGGCAGAAACATGTAAAAAACATAAAAAATCCTAGCAGATCAAGTAAACACTGTGACTGAGTTGATAAATGCTAAAGCTCTCATTATTGCTAGGCGGTTTCCAGCCCACCCACAAAAACAAAAACACTATTCATGGGAAGGTGGCCCGGTTCATTTCCATGCCCTGCACCGGCACATTCAGAGTTGTTTTATCTGCGGCACCTTTTAATCGTCTGCAAACGCAGGCTTCCACTCCTGCATTCTAAATGGACCAGCTTCATTTGTTATCAAGCTCGACCCTGCCAAACGTCTCGGCTGAATTTTAAAAATATGCTCAGCAGAGTTTGACAGCAAACATTGTTTCGGCCTCACTCTCTCTCTCTCACACACACTTGTTTTTCCCTATCTTCTTCATACACAAACACACATAAAAATTGCGCCTCTCTCTCTCTTTCACTCTCTCTCTCTCTCTCTCTCTCATACACACATGCACACACACACACACACACACACTTCTCTTCTCTGTCTTCTTCATAGAACACACTGATACAATAAGCCTCTCTCTCTCTCTAGCCGCCAAAGGCCAAATTACAGTTTGTAATTTTTTACTGGAACATCTGCTGAGCTGTAATTTAACAAAATAATAGACTATTGATCTAATGCAAAATCAAAGAAAAAAATTGTCCTTTCTTCCACCCCACTGAGCTACAAATGCTCATATTTGTTTGTTTTACAAAGTCAGACCCCTGTGAATATAATGAGGAAAAATTCTGTGGTTTCTGATTCCTTATTGAATCTCTCTCCCGATGATCCCAACCAAAGTGATTATTTGCCATTGTCGTTATCGTACTTGTGTGAACCTTTAATCATGCCAAAAAGCACACCCAAAATGACCCCCCCCCCCCCCACACACACACACACACACACACCTCCTCCCCAGCATGATACCACTGTATACTAATGAACTTGCCTGACCCAATCAAACTGGACTTGTGCCAGGGCAATGTGATGGCAGACATCCAATGATGAGATAGAAAGAAAAAAAATCTGTTGTCTTCTTCCCACACCACTTTCATCACCTGTGCTGGAGAAAGTGTTGAAGAGTTCTTTTTCACTTAAGTGTTCTTTTTTTAATCTCACCACGTCTGCTCCTCTACTCCAAGCACAAGTTCAGATGGAAGAAAGTTCTGTGGTGCTCATGTCTGTCTGAGTCCCGTGAGAGTGACAAACTAACGTTTTAGAAATAACAACACAGAGGGGAGGGAGAATAAAAATCAAGAAGATGAGAAGTTACACAGTGAGACGGAGAAGGGAGGAAGGGGGGAGCACCGCAGTTACACTTCGTGCTGTGACTGCAAGTTTCTGAACGAAAGCAATTACTGTGGACACACTGAGGTGTTTTTGTCTTCGTTGATGAGTGTGACCGTTTAAAGCTGACTGGCTCAGAGAAGTGAAAAAGCGCTGGCGTGAAGCTCGCGTGACTTTCTCTTAATTATCATATTGATGAAGGAACCCGAGACCATCATCTCCATCACAGTTGTTGTTGTTTTTTTTCTCTCTGTCTCAGTGGATGAAATGCAAAAGATTGCACACAAGGCAACAAATCACCTCAGACCGTGCTGACGAGGCCATTTTGCATCCTGCTATCTCCAGACTACTAATCCAGTTGTGCCTTTTTGTACCTTCTCTGTAGGGGTCTACTTCACATATCCCCTCTCATCGGGTGTAGAATCGGGAGTGCCTGTGCTTAGCATAACTAGCTACTGCTTCAGAAATAAAGTGGTTCAGTTCAAGGTGAACTGAGTCTGAAGAGTGTGACACAGTGCCATGACTGCGTTAATGGACAGAGTAGAATTAAATTAAATGACACCCAATAAAGATGGTCTGCAGAATGGAATGTTAATGTCCTCTTATGGTTCACCTCTTCCGCAAAACAATCAAACAAAACCAAGCAACAATCAAACAAATATGCCCATGATAAAAGCTTGGTAACTGAAAACGAAAGTAAAAAACAAAAGGCATGGCAACTAAGATGCCTATGGTGACTTGTCACTGATACAATATGGAGGTGTTTACAGAGATTGTGCTGTAGGGGAAGTAACAGCCTGTAGTTTAGAGAATATTCACAACTTACAGGTCTGAAAGTTGACCCAACAAATATTGAGAGTCTAAAATATGAATCAAATAAATAATGGAGAAAAATGGCTCAATAAGAATGTGCAACATAAATCAGTTTTCTTCTCAATTACCTGCCACAATGCATTTGTCCTTTGTGTTATTTCCTTCTCATACTGTATGTATTACATTGTCAGGTCTTTTTCTCCCAAGGGTATGCCTAAGCCAATACCCCCACACCAACACCCACACACACACACACACACTCACACTCACATTATTGAGGGCTTAGGAGATCTGCCACATGATTGTAAGTCACTGCTTGTTAATGCTATGTAACATTGCAATAAGAATGCTTACTCTGCTTATTGCATTAGCATGGATGTGTAGAAGGACTGGAGTCTGTCCTTGGACATGGACGTTTAGAAGGTGCTGTTGTTGTTGAGAATGTTTGTGTGTGTGTGTGTGTGTGTTGGTGTGTATGCATGCTTTTCCCCCTAGCTTTGTGAACTTCATGCTCAGATCGGACACAAAGTGCCATGTTGACATTTTGGCATGACCGGCCTGTTTAGTGATTGCTCGAGCTAAAGGTCACTGAAGTCTGACAAGAGGTGTGTGTTTATATATGTGTAAATACACGTATGTGTGTATGTGTGTGTGTCTGTAAAAGAGAGAGTGAGTGACTGTGGTAGAGAAAAAAAGTGATGTGAGTGATGACTGGTGTGAGAGAAAGAGGGAGGGAGTCAGAAGGGAAAACCTCAGAGAGACAAGAAAAGAGAGACTTCAGAAAGGGTTATATGGAACAGTGAATTGAGAAGTAATGACAGAAGAGAGAGAGAAAGAAAGATATAGGGATTGTTGGAGAGAAATAAAAAGGTCAGCCAATGACTAAGAACAACTACAAACAAACTGCAAACAAAAGAAAACATCAAGTTCCGCTGATTGCCCACAAAAAACTGAATTCAGAAGAGCAATGCATTTGACCTCACATCCGTCTGTCTTCAGAAGAAAACACTTTCATCAGAGGACGAGGTAATCAAATAAACATGTCAGCTCTATCAAAAGAGCTGGTGCTTTTACCGGCCTGCTTGGCGACCGCCATCAGATAAGCTGTGTGGAAGCAAGCTCTTTTCTTCAATCAACTCTGTCATGAAAAAGCTACGATTACAAAGGGAGAGACTGGACACTGGCAATCATCTGCATGGACAAGGCTCTGGTGATGCCGAGCGATGTTAATGAACCAAAGCCTGATAACTTGAAGAAGAAAAGTACACATTGTACACCAGACAGATGACATTTGTGTCTATCTGACATGTGAAATCTACACACCAAAAATGCTGTTTAGTCTGTGAAATGATTTGAAATACTTTTTTCGAATCAATATTTTGCTTGAGTGTAGTACGTATGTGCAATGTCATGTCTGTCTCTGTGTGTGTGTGTGTGTATGTGTGTATGTTTGTGTAAGTTGAAAGATCAGCAATATGCTGATTTGGGGGATTATTATGGGGGTTCTTTGGAAATTCTTTGGTCTATCTGGAAATTGAATGATATCAACAGTGCTCCACGCACTTCCTGACACGATTAGGACTTCACAGTGGGTGAGGGGATTTGACCTTGCTGCTGATGTGGAAAAACAAGATTGCACCCTTGACAGTGTGACACTTGAAGTGAAATAAACTAATGTCAAAATATATGTTTTTACGCTGTGTGTGTATGTGTGTGTGTGTGCTTAAAGGGACAGACAGGAAGAAATGCCTTGCAACG
>JAGFZM010001313.1:104886-124600 GCA_017657215.1 Limnothrissa miodon
AAATTGCACTTGCATTTGTCAAACTGACTGTGTAGTTGTGTGTGTGCAAACCTGATTTAGAACCAGCATACCTCAGATAACACCTTTGCCTCGTGGGTGTAATTAACATGCCTAATCAGTCACAAACACACCGCACACGTACAACCTGATTTACACACACACACACACACACACGCACTCACACACACACACCGGTTTCAGCCCAGATCAATGAGGCTTTCACCTTGGTCACATTATCTTTCTTCCCCAGCTGTGGACTAGCACAGCTCAACCACACACACATGCACACACATACACACCTGCTTCTAACACACAGTAGCGTGTTAGCTTTTCTCAAAACTTTACACACAAATCCATTAATTGCTCACTCAAAATGACAAATGCCGTATCTCCTGCAAAAATCAAACACTGCATTCAAAGTATCACATTTCAAAGGCAAGCATTCACATCACTTTCATTTCACTTTAGTCACAACACCATTCCACTAGTGTTCTAAACTTAAACCCCTTATATGTACATTTTTCTCCCATCTAGTGGTGAGGGCATATATTGCATTCAATTGAATGCAATATATGCACCCCTACACACACACACACACTAGTGGGTCGGGGATTTTTGCAACACGCGGGTCCCGCTTATATGAAATTTTTTGGCCCGCCCCAGCCCGCCCCGCATCACTGTATCTATTTTTACAACCCGCCTCGCCCCGCACCTGTGACTATTAAATAGACTTACTAGGAATTGTAATTCAAATGAAAACAGCCTTTATTTCAGCCTGAAAGTGCTTGGAAACAACAGATTATGACTATGAACGATAAATCAGGTGATATTAATAACAAGATAATGATAGACCTACACATTTACAAAGCAGCGTTTGTAATCTAGGCTAAACATTTTTATTTTAGATTTATAAAGGGCAGGCCTACAATTTACAGCCTAGCTAAATAACCACTGACATCTTTTTTTATTCATCACATGGAAATGTTAATTTAGGCTAGCGTTTTTATGTTCGCTGTGCAAAAAAAGAACGGCATCCACTGTACCGTTTAATCTTTTTCGCCTGCCTGGACTCCAGCACCCGGCCAGCAGAGCTGAATGTGCGCTCGCTGATGCCTTGTTGCCTGCTGCAACTATTTCTGATAACCGGTCCCAAACATTACATTTAGCAGCCTGACCTTTTTTCTTTTAATGATGTAAAAGACCTCAATTTCTCCCGCAACACGTCCTCCATCTTCACTTTTATTACCCGCCCCAACCCACCCCGCAAATAAAGTGACAATTTCCTTACCCGCCCCAACCCGACCCGTGGGTTACCCGCGGGGTCCGCGGGTTGGGAGACGACCCGCGCATCACTAACACACATACATCCACCCCCCACCCCCAACCCGTTTCTCAGTGCTTTTTTCTTCTATGGTAGCCAAGAGCAGAGCATTAGCATATGGACAAAAGCGGCTATTGCTGGCACAACTTTCACTAGTGTTTTCTTAGCTGATGAGGTTAGGGGCAAGCATGTTGGCTGAAACAAGCCAACCAATTCTGCCTCATAGGTAAATGAATCTTAAAGTTGGTATAACCAGATACTTAGATATTTGCAATATTGTGTGAGCTGTATGCTCTTTTCTGTGAGATGTATAACCATGGCACAAGTCTGTCTCTGCTAAATAAAACTGTCAACACCTCTATTTCGACATTAAAGGTATTGTTCATAGATCTCTCTCTCTCTCTCTCTCTCTCTCTCTCTTTTAATCCATCATTGTTTTCAAGGTATGGGCCATGGATTGTTGACTACTCCTTTAGTGGCAAATGCATCGTCAGCTGTTTGTATTGATTTAGCTATAAAGAGGAGAAAACTGCCATAGACAATAAGCCATAATTAGGGATAACATATCGACACATTTATGGATGCATTCTCCTCACCTTTTACACACACACACACACACACACACACACACAAATGCACACACATATAAACATACACACACACACATTCACTCATATAAACACTCACCAACCCCATAGAGTCAATCTCCACCCTATAATAATATATCTTAGCTCTCTCTGTCAGCAGTGTGTGTGTGTCCTTGAATGTCTTTCTTTGTGCACACACAATCAATTTAAACCAATTGAAGTTTTCATACAAAAACATTTATACACTCTCCCAACCACTCACACACACACACACACACACACACACACAAGTTCCATGTTGACTCCCCACAAGAATGTCCCCTGATGTCTCCCCACTAATAAAACCTTCACACTTCATAGCCAGTGACGCTAGCGACATGTTGATTGATCCCAGCATTAGACACACACACACACACACATACAACACGAGGGAGTCCAGACAGGGCCCATGTACACACTGACAGACATGTGAAACTTGAGCTGATCATGTGTGTGTGAGTGTGGAGGAGATGGAGAAGCAGCAGCATCTCTGTCTCCGTGCTTGCCCGGGAGCCTGGACAAGAAGGTCACTGGAATGTCAGTGCTCCAGTGAGCTCCCGCCGCAGGTTACATCATGTCTGCTCATTAGCTGAGACACCAGATCACACACACACACACACATGCTAGACACTTAAACATTTTCTGTGCTGCCGGGTTATTCAAATCCAGTAAGGCATTGGGGTTACACTTTCGAAAGGACAGATACTTATAACACATTAGCACTTTTAAATATTTCTATATTTCTATATTTTATTCTATATAATTTGTAAATCATTAAAAAATGCTGTTCAAAGGTTCTTGTGAATTGTTCTTTGAAATTTGAAATAATAATAAGATACTGTATGCTGTGCTTCATTTTTTGAATGTGTTACTAATGTGTTATAAGCATTTATTATTTATTATAAAGCATTTTTTGTCTAACAAACAATAAAAATACATTATTGTCTGATAATATATGTTGAAGAATAATTGGAAACTTGTGCTTTCTATAATGAGAATTATGTAAAATATATTTTGCCTGATCACAGTTAATGGAATTTAATCTATAAATTATACTGTATATAAAACTGTGACAGGGTTTTAGAACGTGTGTGTGTGTGTGTGTGTGTGTGTGTGTGTTTGTAACATCATTATGTGACATTATCATTATTGCAAATTAACAAACCTTTGATAACGGTAGCCCATTTTAGTTGCTAATAGCAGGCTCTTCAAATGTTTAATTTTTGGATGCTTGTTTGATTTATCCAGAGGATTAGTTTAGCACAACGTGTCAATTCTGCCTCTGTATATATGCTGAATAGCTTAATAGGCTGTGTAGGCCTACTGTAATCCCAAGGTGTGACCCATATGAAGAAAAGAACATGCAAAACAAAATGAAACAACACCAATAAAAACATTGGTCACGACTCACACCCATGGGAGAATTCTACAATGATGTGAGGAACGGAATCAGTAGGCGTGTGTATTATGAGCAGGTGTTAATTGTTTGACCTGACTGCAGTATTCTCTGTCCACTACTAGAGCAGTGAGATATATTTTTCCTGCTCCTAGAACAGATATTTTTGAAACTACTTGTTGACCATACTTGATATTCCATTGGATAATCTCTTTCTCTCTCTCTCTCTCTCTCTCTCTCTCTCTCTCTCTCTCTCTGAATCTATCTGTATGCCTTTCTGTCTGTTTGTCTCTGTCTATCTCAGTGCATCATCCAGACACAACAGTCTGTCTAGCTCAATTTAAAAGTCACAAATATATTTGATGGTAGGCAGAAACTGCAGTGCATTAGATGATTCAAACCATATTGCATTCTACACATTAGTCATATTTGTTAGATAGAGGCCCACTGACAGGTGGAGCACTCAGACAGGTCTTCGTCGGAAAATCAACTTGTGTACACTCACACCTGTACAAGGAATTTGCCTTGAAGTTTTTACTGGTAATGTAGACGAGATTGGAAAAGCGTCTCGATATGTGGGCAGAGGTGCTCTTCAGCTCTGCTGTTATTAACACATGACTCGCAGTTATTCAACGCGAGCAAGGGATCACTGAATAGCTGCCCTGATAAAGAGGCCGTTTATGATGGAGGTTACGCTCTGTCACCAGATAAGGGCCAGATACGGCCCGAGTCCGATCTAGATCCTCTCTCAACCTGTGTCTGGTGCTATCTGGTCAGACTGTACTTTTCTTTAGAACCATCATCAGAGGGCATGTTGAACACAAACTCGGCTCAGGCAGAGGACAAGAGTAGAAATAGCTCTTTGCGAATGCCTGAACAGGACCGTCAGGTATAAACAGGCTTTGAAGGGACAAGAAGCTTTACACTGCGGGGTCAAGGTAAGCCATAAGGAGACTGATGCCTGAAGTGGCAACCAGTCACTGGTTGCCAAGGCAGCAACAGTAAAGGAGACCTAGTTATTATAGTGCTGATAGGATCAGAGGAGAAAGACGACTGAACATCTGGTTTGTTGACCCATGAATAAAAAACGTGTTTATCTATCATTTTTCAACTAAGGGGGAATAAATGAACCTGACTAAAGATTGGGAAAAATTGGGTTTTTTGAGGTAGAATGTTGTAAACACCTTAAAACATATGATTTGAGGTGAATAAAGGTCACATTAAATGAGTGCACACTGTCAGGCATCTAGAGAGAAATTAATATTTTTTCACTTTTTATGATGATTTCCTATTGTTGTTTACAATTTTTGTTGTTTTTTTGTTAAGTTCTCATACTATATTACTGTTGAGCAAATTACAAAAAATATAGACCTGGGTAAAAATAACAGAATACATTATTTTCTAAATGATTTAGAGATATTTTTTACACTGAAATTATATTACACGACCACCTTCTACTTGAATAAGGTTGAATCAGGCTTTCTGTGTGTCCTTGATAGTAGATGGGAGTAAAAAAAAAAAATTAAGGCCTAGAGAGTTTTTTAGACATTGGTGAAACTTGTCTTAAACTTGTCTATTCTCTGCTAAAACGGGCAAGAGACCAAATTATGTTGCCATCACTACAATGCAGCGGAGAGATTCAACCCCCCACTCCTCACCCTCTCTCTTTTTGCAGCTGATATTGATAACCTTCTGGAAAGCCTGCAAGTTCTCATTATAAAATGGCTGTGTAGGAACACTAATTAGGCTAACCTTGATCCATGTCTAAAAGTGTGTAAAGTTGGGTTAAATAATTTGAGGGAATTAGACCTAGAAAGTCCTTGAAAAGTACTTGAGTATGGTGCCTAAGAGTGCGTTGAACACTTGGCCTGTGTTTCCTCCATTCATCTTCCTATGCTCTAATCGCTATGGATACCACATAAAACTACAGATTCCTTCAACCACTTCGCAAAATGTACTAAATCAGATTTACTGTACTTATTACAGACTTGTTATGTTGTTATACAATGGTCATATGCCTGTAGTTGAAATATTTTTATCTCAAAATATTATAAATATATATTCACAATTTCATGTTTTGTACTGATGCACATCATTTGTCTAGTCTGTTGCACATCTAGAAATACATTTGCACAGTCTTACTATGAATCAGTGCATACAGTAGTGTATGAGAGCATCTCTTTGAATCTGTGAGGAGGAGATGCACAGAGGAGATGCACGTTTATGCTTTTGAAGCTCCCCGCAGTTCCTCAGATACAGTCAGGTGCTAACGACGAGCTTTGCTCTTTGATTCCTCTGTGAGTATCCACGCTGACAAAACATGTGCTGGTTCTTCTTTGTCACTTTGTTACTGTAAATATAAACGTTCCTCTACTGAAGTGAAAACTGGAAGTTACTTGAAAAGCTTTGACACACCTTTGCATTTGTTTCAGAAAAGAGCTTTTTTACACTGTACGATAAAGGCATGTTGTAGAAATTGTTTGAGCCTGTGGTTAATATCACCTTGTTTTGCTATCTGTCATCAACATTTCAACACACACGCACCAGCACAGCAACAACATCCAAGTCCCTATTCTCTAGCAGAGATGGGAGATACATTCTGATGCAAGCAGGCGGGTTAAATATGCAAGGGCCTGTCAGGGCTAGTTGGAGGCTTTGGAGGGCTGGCCTTTAAGTGTGAGCTTATCCAGTCTGTATCATCCCATAAATAATGAGTACCTCGGAGGGCTCAGGCCTGTCCAATCTAAGACAGTACAGAGAGCCTAGCTGCTGAGCTGAAGACACTGAAGATGATGGAGGTCACTGAGGTTGCACACCTACTTTACCAAATTACCCCAGTTTGTCCTAGTCTGGAATTTCATTCTTCTCATAGACTCTTTCATTCAATTTTGTTCTTTATTCCTCATTCGGTTTTTTACACCCTAAACAAATAAATGTGCCCTCACACATGACATGGACATGTCTCCCTCTCTCTCTCTCTCTCTCTCTCTCTCCATCTCTCTCTCTTTCTCTCACACACACACATACACACACACAGGCTCTATAATTTATATAAAAATTTTAATATAAAAATATTTTTTTCCTATACTTGCAGATGTAACCATTAAATGAGCTTCTCCTATGCATTATCTATTCTGCTCCATGTATGGACAAACTCAAGAATAAACACAAATGCTGTTCAACATAAAAAATGCCGTCATTTGTATGGACCAGCTTTGATATTTTGTTTCCTAGTGCTTCTGTTTGTGAACATCAAAGTGACTCTGTGTTCCAGTGCATCTAGGACCATGATGCATGATTCCACCTTAAAGAGATTAGCCTGTTATGGTGTTGTGTAATTTACCTCCAGCTCATATGTTGTTTATCCTCATTTCTTCCTCTCTTCTTTTTTCTCTTGTTCTCTTTTTCTACCATCCTGTCTTTTGGCTTCACTCTCTTCCCCCAAAACCACTATCTCTCTCTTTGCTCCCCTTCCTTTTTCTTTATATATGTCTCATTGTGGCTTTTCTTCTCTTTGTTTTTCCTCTCTTCTCTTTTTATTTGCCCCACTTTTTCTTCTCTCTTTCACTTGATTCAGTTGAAGTACAGAGTTTTGTTACCAAGATTAATGTTTTGTGTCGGCAGGATAGAAGAATTAAACACAATTGTTACCTGTGAAACATAAAGATAAGGATAGTGTTGTAGGACTTTGGACTGGTCCTGAGACCATTTTGTGCTTTCTCACTCCTGTCTCAGACTCAAAAATAATAATAATAATAAAAAAAATACTCAGTCTTGACTTTACCCGCAGTGGGAGAATAATGATTTGTAATTTAGGAGTGAGTCCTTGAGAACTCTTTTGAACAGAATGTAGTTTAAATCTTGAGTGGGTCTGGATTTCTAAGCCATCCATAAAGTCAATATGAAGTGCAGGCAAGATTGTAGCAGACTGGTCCTACAAACCATCTCCATTCTAGCTTATAGAATTGTGCGCCTATTGATTACCGCAGGTGATAGCTAGGTTGGTAGGTGTAGGTTGATGTGTTTTTAATGGTCTTGCCTCATCAAAGACTCTGCCTCGACTATAGTAGGTCTTGACTAGGCGTCGCCTACAACAATCCAGGACTCGACCTGGTCTCGACCTTGACTCGGCCTCGACATAACCTCATCATTGTTCCCAACACCACTGGAAAACATACATAAAATATATGCATATCTAAGATATATTTCTCTCTCTATCTTGCTCTCCCTGTCTCTCTCTCTTTCTTTGTTGACACTTATCTCATCTCACCTAAAGGAAAAGAGCCACACTGTCACCTCTGTGTGCTCCCTCTTCTCCTGGTGACTGGCTCATCTCAGAGAAAGAGAATCGGTAAAACCAGTCACACCTTCCACCGCAATCCCACACAGGACTGCCTAGGAATGAAAGGTGTAGAAAAAGGAGGATGATGAGGAGAAGGAGGAGGAGGTGAAGAGGAATAAAAACACAGATTAGTTCTCTACGTCTCATCACTTCAGCTGAAATGCATTGTTCTGTGAGACTGCACATTTCATGTTCTAAACAGAACCAGGAATGCTCCCTTGCCTGACTTGTAAAGCAAAGTCAGCTGTTGCTAGGGGCTGTGTCAATCAGTTGAGCTGTGGGCACATGGACAGAGTCGAGCTCAACCAACCATGTGAAGTCAAAAGCCATTACATCACAGAGCTGGGATTCCAATGCATCTCAATGTTTTCTGTGGAGAAAAGAAATTGAGCGTCAAATATATTCTCATCAGGTGCTTTTTTTCTCCCTCTCTTATTCTTTCTCTCGCACTTCCTCTTTTTCTTCCTCACACTCATTTTATGCACCAATTGCTTGAAGTCTCAAGGCAGACTAGGCTGAGGATGTGCAAACAGCCATACACTTCAATGGAACATGGAGCCACCTCTGGATAAGCCTCTCCTTGGATCAGCCATTGCGAAGAGATCTTTTATTTCAAAGCCTGACCTGTTGTTAAGAGAGAATGTTTAAGCATTTTAGTCTTTCAGGTAAAGTAAACTGGACGGCTAACCGTTTAAACCTACCTCTGTATTGCTTTTATTAATTATATTCAAGTTGCATTTTAATTCAGAAAACACTCAAAATTCTGTTAAACATATGTTAACAAAATAAAATACACTGAGCAATCCCGCTCTGTTCTCTTACATGATGACACCCAAGGGTATGTATGGAACAGCGAGGCTTTATATTAAGTATTAATGAATACAGGGTTTTTTGGCATCTTCAGAGGTTGTAAAAAATCTCCACATGGCGTAGACTTTTAAAAGTGTCAATTTACAGCTACATCATCCATGTAAACCTCTATGTATGTGTAACTGCTTGGTGTAACCATATGGAAATGCTGCAACATGTGAACAAAGTGTTCAAGTACTTTTCTTGAGAAGTTTAATGAAGTATTTTAGGGATATCTGATGGCTTTGTCATGGCATGTTACAAGATCCCTATTTCAGTAAGTGTCAAACCATCAGGCTATCTAACATCCGACATGACTGCCGGCTTCTTTGCTGGATATTGGTGTATTTTAATGACTACTTCGGGGATATCATGCTGCAGCATGTTTTCCTTTATTTTCAAGAGGTTTCAGACTCAGATCACACATGACAGGCAGGAGTGGGAAAGAGTTGAGAGGGAAAGTAGTGAGTGAATCAAAGGAGGATGCCAGGATAGTAAAAGAAGAGGAAAGGTAAGAAGACAGAGGAAGAGAGAAAGCCAGAAGGGAGGGAGAGAGATGCTGATTAGGTTCTACTGTATAGCAGTGAGGCTTGTCATCGTCCCAACTTTAATTGGGTTCATATCATTCTTTTTCTGTCTTTCTCTGGCTTCTTTCCTTCGCTCTCTCCCTCTTCTGGCTCCCTTACATGCGTCTCTCTTTTGATGTCACTCATTCGCAGAGAGAGAAGGCGAGCACATTCAGCACTCCATGCGAATGAGAACTGAATACATATTTCCTCTTTTACAGAGCTGGAGTGAGACAGCCTTCTGTTTTTCTATGGTCAACTGTGGTCTGCGGTTGCCTTTTGCATCGTCACACTGTGTACACATACCACCCTGGCTTTTTTATTTGTTTCTATCCATCTCAGTTCTCATAAACGTGTGAATATGACACATTAAATAAACTTGTTATTTTGGTAAAACTAACATTATTATGACAGGAAAATCACCAATGGACTTTCTTTCTTTTTGAAGAGATTAATAATTTTGATGATTAATGAACTGCATCGGAGATTTGCCTCTAGGATTCCCAAGCCTCTTGGGTTTAGAGTTTGCTAGTAAACAGTCACTCTAATATCTTATTCCTTATGAATATTACTTAGAAATTCTGTGGGCAAAGTTCATTTTTTTTAAGAGAATGTCACCATATTCTGTGTTGATCAGGTCTGTGACTAAATGAGTTCATTCTAATCATTAGCATTTTAACATTAGTACTGTGGACATAAGTAAAAAGTAAAAACTCACACTGAACTTTTTTTTATTATTTACTGTTTACTTTGAAGCATTGCTCCCGTGTCCACCACAATCTAAATGGCTAATGACAGAGTAAGAATGACATATGGAAAAATAAATAGTGGGGAAGATCAGAAAGGGAGGGAGATAAAATACGGAAGTGAAGAGAATTCATTATGTAAAATGCCATCTGGGAGATGAGCAGGGTGTCAAACAAAGCCGAGAAGTAATTAAATCCTGGCTATTTCCCCACACCACTCCTCCCTCTCATTCAATACGATCTGTTCAACTCTAAAATATTCTTTCTCACACACACACACACACACACACACACACACACAGTCTCTAGAGGGAGGGGAGGCTTGTTTAATTGTCATTGTTGATTAATTAGCCTGCTTGCAGTAAAAAGGCTCATCGATAAGGCACCCATAATCCGTATCGATTCCTCTGCAGCACATGGGCAATCCTCTGGATGCTCGCGTGACAGATCGCCCTATGTTTATCTCTCTTTAAAGATGCCCTAGGACACAACATGTGCACACACACACACACATACACAGAGAATATATTACGGACATATGCACACACATACACAAACACACCAAGAAATACGTTGACATACAGACAAAGACCTTAAATGCCACACACTCACACAACTACACACACACACACAGCCACAGCCACAGGAAATGCCTCTTCTTAATGGGTTATTGACCGGACAGATATCAAAGATACACACAGTGGCAAACTAATACTCAGTTATTACATAGTATCTTTGCTTTTGCAAAAGAAGAAGGGAAGGAAAAGTCATCAGATCGATGTTGGTATTAATTGCTTTTCCTTCAGCTAAAATCCATGGGTCTTTTTACTCCAAGTCCAGCCAAGTGTGGTGATAGTGCTAAAAACAGTGGGGATGTTTGACAAGAGGGGCAATGGAGTGTTTTCAGCACACACCCAAAAGCTTGCCTGGGTCGTTTGTCAAACATGACAGAGCTCGAGGCCCCTGTCGTATGGCCATGTCCCACATCGCCCAACCCTCCACCGGCTGGCTCTCACTTTCCCAGTCACTCCTGATTGATCTTCTGGAGTGTCCTCATGGAATATTTACTCCAAATCCCAAGGGAATGCTTTGAGGGGAAAACCTTGACTGTACAGATGAGAGATGTATGAGCAGGAAGTTGTGGGTAGGTGTGCTTTCTGTAGTCTGCCGTCAGCGAGCCAAGGCCTCGAACACATGACTGACCACGGGGAAAAAGCAATGACGAGGAGCCAATGCCCGTCTGAAACATGCTGAGCCCCCAGAAATCATTTCGTACCCGTTTCTTCTTGATAGTAAGACTTTGTCTATGATCTAACTGAAAAGTTATCTGCAGTTTAATATATAAAAAAACAGATGGTCTGGTTAGCAGAGCTGAGAGAATGAAACAGACATATAATCATCCTCGCTTGCTAAAAATGACTCAACAGATTAAAGGCGTTGGGTCCTATCATTTTGGCAATAATAATGAGTGGGCAGAAATACTGACACATGTGAAATGCACTCCAGTGATTCAGAATATTAATTCTGCACATTTACTCATCACCAGTGTACTTTATGATTCAAAACTATGCTCCACTTAGTGTTTAAGACATGTGCTTTACATAAAGGGGGAATGGGATGTAGTGTTATACTCCGTCTTTATACTTGAGTTCACAGGAATATTGTATCATTCCTGGCTTCATTCTTTATTGAATACATTTTCATTTGTAATGAAAAATTTCACTCTGACTTGTGCCACGAAGTAGAAATAGCTGTTAAACCCATAGGTGGAATCTTTGCTTTTTTGCACCTTAAGGGACATAGTGTTTCTGTCTGCCCTTTAATGGTGACAAAGGTGCTATCATAGTGACATCTCCTCAGAAAGAAGGAAAGACATCATTAAAATCAACCAGTAAAAGGTAACAAGAAATGTATGTACCTAAGCTTTCTGCTCACTCACCCACCCCCCATCTCTCCCTCTCTCTCTCTTCTTTTATCACAGCCTCTTCCCTGAGCGGGGGGTCCTGTGAGGGCCACCAATGTGGCACACCACTGCATTAAACATCACAACCAGAGGGCACGAGCTGCTTTCTACTGTGCCCTTGTTGTCCATGGGCCACTGGGTCACTGCCACGCTTTCCATAAAATCATCAATTACCTTAGCGATCCTACTGCAGCCTGCAGAGGCAGTGGTGGGGCCCATTACCCACCAACAGAAAGATAGACAGAGAAGAAAGAAACAGAGAAAGAAAGGGGGACAAAGACACCATGATAAATTAAAAAAGAGAGAGAGAGAGCAAAGAAGGAAAAGTGGATGAGTTACACAGTTGAAAAATACAAAATCCTTCTGGGTCTGTACTCCTTGGACTTGCTTTGCATTCAGTCAGTGTAACACTCTTACTTTGGCTGAATGTCAATGTCTTTTCTGAGAGCTAAGCACTGAAACCCACCGGAAACAAATGTAATTAACAACGCTGAAGTCACGTTGCAAGCACATTCAATTTTTTGCCAATTGTATACAGACACTGTAAACAGGTTCTGATTTTGGCGTTTTCATGTTTAATGTGTTGAATGTTACAGTGCTACAAACTGGGTAGCTAGCTTGCAGGGTCTCTCACACAGTCCTATTTTTCTCAACCCTCATACCAAAAGAAACATAGTAGGAATGTGAGTGTGTAACAGTGGACCTTCAGATTAGGCCAGTGTCTTAGTGAAAGCCTGCATTTGCATGCAACCCCTCTTAGCATCTCCTGAATCTTTCAGTGCATGGCAGTGATAGCCAACTAGTTAATTAACTCAAAATATATGCATATCATCCACTTGTTATTCCTTTTCCAGGTCCCTTGATTATTACGGCTTTCTCTTTTATGAGAGACACAGGTGGGTGTCAGAGAGAGAAAAAGGGGAAAGATAAGTGGATGAGAACAGACTGAGGCAGAGGAGGCCACTGAGGGGGCTCCGATTGAAATCAAGACATAAGAGACAGAGAGATGGATACAGATGAGAATAAATAAGAGTCAGAGATGAGAGAAATGAAATAATGACAGTAAAGAGAATTAGATATAGACATACTATAGTAGAAGACAGCAGTAGTAGTGCAGTAGATAGAGGTGCAGTACTTTACAGGAGTAATGGTCTAGTAGATATTGGAGTTATCGCTACAGTAGCCAGCAGTAATGGTATAGCCAATGTATTTACTTAACAGGTAACTTAACGTCACACGTGTGGCCTCCCCTTGAAATGAGTTGATCCGTAGAGAACAATGATGGTGTAGTGAAGGGAGTTGAAAACTGTGGTGGTGGAGCAAATTTAGTATAGATATTTGCCAACAGTAATGGTATGGTGGCAGATGGGTACTTGGGAGTGATGAGATAATAGTGGCAGCTGACAGCAGTAACGGTACAGCACATGTAGATATAGATATATTGCAGTAACAGTGTAGTAGATAGGAGATGTAGGTATTTGAAGTTAACGATATTGATACAGCAAATACAGGTACTTGGAAAGAGATAGAACAGGTTAGCCGTACTGTATGGAGGAGGAAAAAGAGGAGAGAAACTAGGGGAAAGGAAGGAAAAGGTGAAAAAGAAAGGGAAGGCAGGAGAAAGAAAGGCTACAATGGAGTGTTGGAACTGAGTGTACAATAAGTCAGAGGAAAGGCATAAATGAAAGGTGCTATCTACAAAAGGGCCAGACAGTTTGATTTGCCATTTAACCTGGAGGGTCAGAAAATCCCACTGACAATTATACACCTAATTTTGCTGTGACAATGGAGAAAATAGCCTGGCTATATATATCTAATTCTGCTATTCACAGAGCATGACAAAGCTCCTTTCTTGGATTTACGGTTTTGTTATAAGCAGGTTAATGATTGTCCTGATTGTGTAAAACTTCGGGTAACATGTGACAGAGAAAATGAATTTTAGGCATCACATTGTACCAAAATGAGATCCATGTGCTTCCATGAGATGTGAACAATTTCCGGTTCTAACATACACTTCAATGGCATTTCTTGTTAAAAATAACAAAGATATGCTGGTGTGGTGTAGGGAAAGGAGGCTGCGTGCGTGTGTGTGTGTGTGTGTGTGTGTGTGTGTGTGTGTGTGTTAGCATGGAAAAAGGAGGTCTATGCTGATTGGGCAAAATTATTTTAGCCTACAGCATGTTTTGGTCTGAACCAAGAGCTGTTTACTGAAGTCTATTATATTAAAAATACAAAATGGGCCTTCAGAAATATATATATATTTTATACGTAATGTTCATATGTCACTTATGGAACAATGAGTCTAGGAAGGTGTTTATCTAGGAAAGGCACAAGCACAAAAAGTTCTCACAAAGACTTGACATCCTCTACACGGAGCTGTTGCCTGGCTACCAGTCCACACTATTCAATGTTAAGAGACACTCACACACTCACACACACATATTACTAAATCCATGAACCCTAGACCCTGTTTTGGGGATAATGTCCTTACCCTTACTTTAAAGTTCCTATTTCGGTCAATATCAACATGTGCTACTGCAGCCTATGTTATTTATGTGTTTCCTTTTTTCCAGTCGGGGCTATCCAGAATTGGCAGTGTTAGATGTGATACTAGGCCTAAAATAAATAAAGAAATCTTTTTGTTGACATTTCTGCAGATATATCACTATTAAAAGCCTCCCAACTTGACACAGGGCTGCATCAGAATCCTCTCTATTGCTAGTCTCTGTGTTGAAATGACAGTTCTTTAAAGAGGTCAAGAGCATATAACAGTGTGTGCACCACTTTACGCACGAGTTCTTAAGAGCTGCAGTCTGTGAGGATGACCATCCTCAGCCGAGCCTCAGGCTCACTCCCACCCAGAGACAGGGAGATATTTTAATACCGGACATTAATGAATTAATGACTTTCCTTTGCCCCTCCTACTGCTGCCGGCCGGATCCTTAGAGCTTCAGATGAGAAATGAGCAGTGTCTGATGAGGGGATACAGGGAAAGAGAGGGGAGAGAGGAACGGAAATATAAGATAGGGATGCAGAGAAGAAATAAAGTGGGAAAAGAAGAGAGAGAAAGACACAACCAGATAGAGGAATTAAGACAGAAAAGAAATGAATGATTCTAAAAAATGAGAATAGGGAATGGGAGGTATAGTGAGAGAGAGAGAGAGAGAGAGCGAGGGACAGGATCAGAGATGGGAATGAGTCTGTAAAAGTGAGAGAGAGAGAGAGGGAGAGAGAGTACCTGCTGGTTGTTGATAAAATATTCCTCATCCTCCGTTTTCTTTCCTTTCTCCTTTCTCCTCCTTTTCCTCCGCCTCCTTCTCTTCCTTCATGAATTCACTCTTCATACCCATTTCAGCGAGCATGAAATCTTTCAATCTGACAGGTAATAATCCAGCCATACTCAGAGGTCAGAAGCCCCACTCCTCTCTAGTACAGAAGCCCTTAATCTGGGCTCGTGCTTGGCAGCTATATCAAAGGAGCCAGCGCTCCATGGGGTTACTGGCATCAGCTGATAAGACTGTTATTAATGCTGTCGAGAGCCTAACCTGGTGAATCTCAAGGCAGGACTGAAATTTGAAGGTTAATTCTTCCCACTGGAATGTCTGCCCACTTTTGGGGTTTGGCTTATCGATGTCTACCAAAATGTCTCGCCGGTCCTGGTAAACTTTACTTTCGAACTCTCTCTTTTAAAAAAAAAATTCACACTCTCATTAATGAGAAGTCAGCACTTTGAAAGTGTGCTTCAATGATTCGGTAGCTGGATGACATCTTGACTTATCCTCCTGAATTCAGAGTGATTGATGTTGCGCTTACAGTAATTGGAAAAATTCGAGCATCTGCGTCAAACACAAACACTGTCATACAACAATAATGACGCTTATCAGCGTCTGTCTCCCTGATCAAAACACAAGTTGGGGTTCTCATCACAGAGGAATGGAAGATGAATTATGACAGGTGCAGGTTTGGAGATGATCCAACTGGGAGGAGGAGAAAATTCATTTAAAGCCATAAAGGCGCTGTGCCAGGCAATCATGAAGGAAGCTGTTTAAGCTCTGTGTCAACAATCAATAACGCAGATACACAAACAAACAGACAAACAAAAATTAAGTTAAAGTTAAAGGAAATTCACTTATTTTCCACTCTGATTGTGTGTGTGTATATGTGTGTGTGTGTGTGTGTGTGTGTTAACCCGAGTGTGTAGTTTCAAAGATCTATGCGTACAGTATGTTTACAGTGGTTGTGTGAGTATGTGAGTATGTGTGAGTGTGTGTGTGTGAGAGAGAGCGAGAGAGAGAGAGAGTGCATGTGTGTCACTCCAGTGCCAGTGTGTAAAACCACTAAAGTTGAGGAGACTCACCTGGCAATGGTTAATTAGATTTCACCGGGACCTCAACAGAACATCTGTTGGATGAGTGTGTTATACGTGCTGTGTGAGGATTAGTGGTTAACCCCTCTGAAACCGAGTTTTCACTATCAGATTACTCACAGTTTCTGTCCCACAGACAGCATACGCATATCATGTACGCTCAGCAGGAGGTGGATAAATAACAGGTAAACACAAATATGCTAGGGCGTACGATGTTAGTCAGCTGTCATAACTTATGTCATTACTGTATCTCAGAGGTGACACCATGTACGTATCACTAGAACCGTGAAATAAATGTTTTTGACACATGATATTTACACATTCAGACTCTTGTTCCCGGAAAAGAGGTTAGAAAAAATGGGGGTAACTACAATCTGAAATCACCTGAAATCCGCAGTGAACAGCAGTGTAGCAACAACATCAAACAAAACTGGGTGTCTCTCTGTTCTGTTCTGTTCACTGATTGTTACTGGTTGATTTGTGTTCTATGCTTTTGTAGTATATATTCCATCATGCATCACGGCTATTTGAATGCATTTCAAACACTAAAACAGTTAGTTGTATACAAACTTCATCAAACTTACTTGGCTACCAAAAAACTATTCTATGACATGCCGAAGAATAACTATTTTACACATTTTATTGATACAGTTTGTTTATCTGGTACCAGTCTTCAAGGTAATAGGCACCTTGATTGGCTGCTTATTCAGTGAACATTGCACAGCTGAGGGGTGTATGGCTTGTGGCTTACATACGTTTATAAAAAAAAAAAAAACCTTCTCTTAGTTAGTCTAATCCTGGTTCTTTGTACCCTTATTCCAGTGAGTCCAGATCGTGAGTACCCTGTTCTGACCAGCATACGGCAAACAAACAGGCGGAAGACACAAATAAGTTATAATTACCTCACTAATCTGAAACCTATTCCTAACCCTAACCTATGTGCCTTTCATTCATAATACAACTCAGTCCCATACGTACATTAAAGTGCTCTTTACTGCAAACCCAAATGCCTTATAGACTATAAACACACACACACACACACACACACTAAGTGAATACAGTGAACTCTGGCTGGCAGGCCCTGCTAATGGAGCTGTTCCCTGTATGTGAGTTAGCAGCTCCTCAGAGGAAGTGACATCCTTTCCCAGCAGGTCAGTGCTGTGTGCTGTGATTGTTGCTCAAGGTTAACCTCCTATTTGCTACTAGCCAATACTTCAGCCTCCACCTGTCAACACGATGAGTAACAGGGCAAATCTTTGACTTTCTACATGTGTGCAAAATGTACACTGTTTTCTATTAGAATTCCTTTGTTGTTTTCCAATTTATTAAATACAAGAATAAAAAAAATGACTTTCCTTCATGACCATGAAAAATAGAACAGTTCAAACTAAACAATTCATACATGTAAAAGTGCTGCCTGAACCTACACACATTTGCAGATAAATTACCTTAGCCTACATAAGATGTATAATGTGTGTGTGTGTGTGTGTGTGTGATATATATACATACATATATATATATATATATATATATAAAATTCAAATTCTTGTTGAAATCCTTTGTGGGTAAAGAAATGTATTTTTGTTCTACTGGTGATATGTCGTGACCTGTACGCAAGAGAAAGCCTATTATTTTTAATGTGGTAGGTTGTTATGAGAGTTTTGGTAAAGCTAAAAAATGAGAGTACCAGGGGATGGGCAATTAGAGAGGAACAGAAAGGGAGTTTGCGAGAGTGAGGGAGGATAGGGATCTGGCCCTTGTTCTTTCTCTCTCTCTCTCTCTCTCTCTGACAGTATTTCGGTGGTACCGCAGCACATGACTGTGCTTGCCTTTCCCATTGCTTCAGTGGCTCAGAAATAGCCCAGAGCTCGCTCTCAACTCAGCAATGCTGAAGATAAAACCATTTCTCTCCCAAATGACGTCTCTCCCATTAATAGAATTTAAACTTGCTGGTTTTATGATGCAAAGTGGCTTTTTCATAATAAAGATTTTTGAAATTCAAATTTTCTCTCTCTCTCTGTCTCTCTTTCTCTTATTCTTCTTTTCTTACTCACCTCTTTCTTTCAATCATTTCTATTTTCTTCAGACGCAAAAAACCTTTTACACTAAAGTGAGCTGAGTCTCAAATGGTTAAAATCAATAAACGTATCAAAGGCACGAACCAATGATAGGCTGCTCATGTGTTAGTGTAAGCTCACTGGATGTTTCCACAGGATACATGTTAAAGACACCAATCTGTAGAGAGACAGAAAATGCCCTTACAGTCAACTGCCACCTAGTGGTCAGTTTTAGGGCTAGATTGCCACAATAGGCTGTGGGAATAAAGGCAGTTTCTAACATGATGATATTAGAGTTCCACTCTCTTTACAGTTTCTCCTGTATCCCTATTTTCAGAATGGAAAATCAGAAATAAAAGCAGAAAGCAGAGGTAGAAATCGAATTTAGCATCCAAATTCTGAACACACACATTGCTAAAGTTGACTGGAGGAAAAAAATGTATTTTTCATAACCTTATTGAACTTAAACTTTTCATCATCCACTGATCATTCCCTCTCTTGCTCATTTTGTTCTTCTCTATGTTCATATTCTGCCTCTCCTCCTCCTGTTGCTCAAACCAGTTGGCATATTTTTCACCGTCAGACAAGAGTACTCTTTTGCATTTTTTTCTCTTCTTTTGCTCCACCCACTTTGTGTCATTTAGTGCCATGATTCAGTTTTCTGCTCTCTTAACTAGCGTATAGCCAGTTGCTAGCATATAGCTAGCAAATGTCCAATGTCCAAATCCACCACCCAAATTTGGTGGATACGCGAATAGCAATTTACTCAAATACTTGATTTTTCTGCCTTGAAATTCCCAGAAGCTATAGCATCCTAAAAACTTTGGTAAACAAGCAAATAGGATGAACAGATACAGTATATATTTTTTTTTTCAAACCACTTTTTAAACCTCCTAATAAAAATAATGACTTGCATAGTTACATGTTACATCAGTATAAATAAACTGATAAGAAAGGCAATAACCTTCCATTTAAGTCAATTGAACAATTTTCTGCACAATTATAGGAGCTTGAGCTTGAAGTGTGATGACTGTGATGATACGCTCTCCGGGGGATTATTTATGACATTCATATCGCTCTGAATTAGTCAGACTGTGGACGGCAAGCCGTGGCCCTACTGGCATCTGCCCCAAAGCCAGCCCATCACTGAGTGTGACGTATTTTGGGAGCCTTTGCCAGACCTACTATACCCACTGAATAAGTGAGTTCCAAGCCAGGAAAACCTTCTTGTCTGTCCTCCATATCGCCTCAGCAAATTGATTTATTGCACTGAATGGAGAACACAGGGGGAGCCAAACAGCCTCACTCCTATCCGTTTTGTGTAAGAATGTGTGGGGCCAGCTTGTGTGTGTGTGTGTGTGTGTGTGTTGTCAGGCCTGTCGAGGCAGTAGAGTGTATTAGTTTGACTGAGTCTATGTGTGTTTAGGTGTATCCAGCTATCCCTCTTATAGGTGTGTATATAAGTATATAAGTGTGTGTGTG
>JAGFZM010001313.1:134600-151043 GCA_017657215.1 Limnothrissa miodon
TCACTCAGAGAACCGAGGATACGTTAGTATCCGTAACGTTTCCTGTACCTGTGCAAGTAGAGCTGAGCGAAGCTGTTCAGCCTGCTTCAGCTCAGAATAAGAGACAGTGTGAGGTATTCGGACTGAAGGGGAAGACACGGTGGCCTGAGGCCAAATCCATTGTTTCCATGGAAAGCAGATGATAGGATTTCCACTTAAAACTCCTTCACTAGCATCTCTGAGGATCACTGTTTCTTCAAAGAGAGAAAGTTCTGGAATGAGGTAAAGACAGAGCAAACCTAGAACTACTACAGCCATTTACTAATCTTAACCAGATTTCAAAATTACATATTTGAACTCAATAAGAAGACAATGAAGCATTGCTTTCAGAGTGATTTTAAGATGCAATACCTGTAGCTTGCACAGAGCTAACTTACTTATGAGCTTGAGGCAAGGCAAGTTTATTTATATATTTCATACACAAAGTAGGCAGTTCAATGTGCTTTACAAAGATAAAAATGAAAACTTAGTGGATAAAATAAAGTAAGAAAAGAAACAAATTAGATTAAACCACCAAGGGTATAATTAATAAAATACAAAGAGTTAAAAGTTAAAGAATTAAAAGTTAATAAAGGACAAATCATAAAAATAATAAATTAATCATTAAGGGAATGCTCTGATTTTTTGACAGCAGTTTTTTACTATTGGCAATGGTCTGTTATCAAAAAAACTTTGCAAGGTATTAAAGTGAATAGAGCATTCTGGACATGAATAATACACAATATATTGTTTGATGAAATCGAATGAAATCCAAGTATGGTAGGGAATAGATGGGATGCTGTTTTGCTTCATTTTTGAGGCTCATTGTGAGGATGTCAGTGGGACTGAGAGGCCAAGGTGGCTGAAATAGAAGGGCAAACTAATTAGTGTAGTGGCAATGAGATTCCAGAAAAGAAAACAGCAATTACAGTCATGCAGGGGAGATAAAAAAAAAAAGCAACCACAAAGCCCATGGAACATCACTAAGCAAAATTCACATATATTTGTGTGTGTGTGTGTGTGTGTGTGTGTGTGTGTGTTTGAGTACTCGGCATGTGTGTGTGTTCTTGAGAGTGCATGTTTTGGTTGCATTGGTTTCTTTAATCTCTTGCTGTATCGTCTCTTGTGTGTGAATGAATTGGATAGGCATGGGAAATCGCCCAATTTACTACAAATCACTTTTCTGCTGCCCTGCGAATGTAGAGGATGAAGAACAGAGAGAGTGAGAGACAGAAAGATACAGAAAGGGAGAGAGACGGTGAAATAAAAATGAACAGGGATAAAGACATGGAAGTGAAAAGAGATGGAATTAGAGAGAGAGAGAGAGAGAAGTAAAAAGGGAGAGAGGTACATGGAGATGAAAAGAGAGAGGAAGGGAGCATCACAGGGTCCTGATGCACATGCTCATTTTCTGCTCTGTAGATTATGCCATGTTATATCAAGTGCTGCATAATCACTGCTGCAAATAGCAGAACTCGTTCCACCAATGAGTCAAATGAGAAAACAAAAAAAGACAGCAGTGTGATTCCCATAGCGCCGCCAACACAATGTCTCTCTTCGCTCTCTTCTCACCCTTTCAATGTGTGCCACCGCCATGACAGAGTAGACAAAGCACTTCACAGTTCACCTAAAACAACACTCAGAACTTCATCAGAAACAACAGGTAAGTGTTTTGGTATGTGTGAGTGAGAGAGAAAAATAAATAGAGAGAGGAAAACTGGCTTTGTTAAAAAAGTGGGTGATGGTAAACGACAAGCACGACTAAAGGGAAAGAGAGCTAGCAGTCCCTCAGGAGCACGAGCTGTTTGCACAGACGCTAAGCTCCTCAAGGCTGCGGCTGATGGCTCCGTCCTCCCCAATGTCCGCTCGCTGTCTGCATGCGTCATTTGTACTCGAAATGGAGTCGGCTGCCTGACAGCTGCCTAGATGCTGGAGCCCTGATGCACTCATGTGGATTAATGCACTCCCTGGAAGCTAGTGTGGGTGAATGGTGTAGGTGTGTGTGGGTGGGTGAGTTGGAGGATGGGGAGGTTATGGTTTGGGAAAAATATGAAAAAAGTTGTTGGCAACATGACAACAGGAAGAGATGGATACTATACAGAGCCATGAGGCATTAGGAGCAAAAGATAACCTGGGTTTCAGTTTGGTGGTTTTAACCAACACCTACATTTGATATTCAGGCTTCCAAAATGAAGACCGAGGTTGCACAGCCTTACATGGAAAGCCTTCTCTCCATTGCTTGCCTAAGTGTCTTTGCACGGACAACTGGATTGCAAGTCAAAAGAGTACGTAAAATGTAGGCTATAGGTGAAAAAGTCTTTCTTTTTATACCGATGGGAATGTGGTATGAGATTAGATTCACAATGTATATCTTTAGGCTGAGGTTATTGATCAAGCTGTCATTTGCAGTTCTAGGTGTTTGTATTACTATCCTTGTCATTCTTGGGGTATATGCATTCCAATACATGATCAAACGAAACGCTTTTGCTGTTTTGTGACATAATTTCTAGATGACATTACTACGGCAAAGACTGTTTCCCCTTCTCTCATCACTCACTGGAGATGTACTGAGCGTGAGAGGAGGGCATTTTTCCCAAATAGCTTTGGTTTTATATATATTTTTAGGCTAATTTAACTTCAATGGTTAACTTCCATTTTAAATGAATCTCTCTCCCTGTCGTTACTGCAAGATGCCATTGGCACCTCACTGAATGAAACCTAGTTGACTAACTGATGTAGGCTTTTATGCTGCATGAAATGTACTTTAGTAGCTTGACGACATGTCACAAGTCGATATTGTGCAGTCTTTTAAAACAAGCTTTGTGAAATATTTAACAATTGTTGACCGTTGTAATCGTTTCAAATTACATTGAATTTGTATTTTAAATCATTTTACCATTTGTATTGTATTACAATACATTTGTATTGTATTTTAAATAATTTTACCGTCAATTTTTAAAATGACGTAAAAGGTAAGAGACAACTCCATGTAGTCCTTAATTTTTTGCTGTTAGCAGAGGGAAAGCAACATTCATTTATCATTGTTACAATGCGTCTAAAAAACACACCCAGACAACGTTGCTACTCATTTTATTTATGAAAAACGAATGCCTAGGTCCATCGTAGGTCAAACACTGCCATATTTGTTGTATATGTTGTTTTGTTATTTGAGCCATTCATTTTCCCATAGGGGTTTTCGCTTAGGAACCGGAAGTAGGAAAATGCTAACACGCAGCATACAGAATGACGTGGTTCACTTCCCAACTCTATTTGCCTCCCAAACAACACCGAAGCCTTCCATCTCTTAACTTATTTGAACATGCCCCTGCTCCCCCTCCCCTTTTCTGTTCCATTCTCTGGTTACCATGTGATTTCGTGCATGTGTTTTCTCCCTCTCTCTCTGTATGTATGTGTGTGTGTGTGTGTCTGTTTCTCCGTGCCCCCCTGAGTATGTCTCAGTGTGTGCAAGACATTGTCACCCTACGCATTAAGCTCTACGGTCAAACACATCATTGCCACCTACAAAAATGAAATTCAATTGAAATCTAAAACTGTTCAGTGACCGAGGGTTTTAATGGAAGTGTGTGGGTTCACAGCATGGATTTGTATGCACTGGGTAGCCAGGAAATGCTTTTAAAGGTCCGTTGTCATGGCGCTGTGCAAACGTCTGTTAGCTATCTTTCCATCTGTCCCCCCCCTCTATTTCTCTATCTATTGATCACTGGTCTCCTCTTACTTGCTGTCTTTTTTTTTTTCAGAGTGCTTAAAAGTGAGGATGAAAACCAAGAGCCCGAGCTTAGGTCCCAGCAGATTCCAGAGCCCAATGCGCTGTGGGTGATTTCTCCTCGTTAAAAGCCGAGGATGATGGTCCATGTGGCACCGCAATGCTGTCCAAAGCTGCCATTGTCTCTAGGGTACGGGGTAAATGAAGAAAAAATGGAAAAGATCGATAGGCTGCCATCATTAGAGCTTGAGTTGACTTACACAGACAGATGGTGGTGCTCAAACACACACACACACACACAGACACTCATGCAGGCATTCACACTCATACACACACTCATACACACACACACACACACACACACATAAACACACTCATGCAGGCATTCAGACTCACACATACACAAACACACACACACACACACACACATTTCTCCCTTTCATCTTAGTGTGTGTGGATGCACATGTACATATAAGTAAGCGGCCTTCAGTTTTCTGTGTCTTACACAGAAAACAACCAGCAAGTAGCTTAAGCAAACACCACACACATTTCATGAGACTGAATTCTGTTTGCATTCTGCTGTTGCTGTCAATAACACTGCAGACACATAAGCACATGCATAAATAGCTGACGACAATGAACAGATGGTCAGTGTTCCTCTTTTCATGATGAGGACTGATTTTACTGTAAGCTCACATTAAATTGCTATTGTCAGTAAACCTGCTTTTATGGAGGCATGATTTAAATGTATTAAGATAGATATATGATGCATCCATATGGCACCAAAATAGATCTCATTCTCCTAGGACACAAACAATATTTAAGACAAGGACATTTGTGTGTGTGTGTGTGTGTGAAGGTTTGTGTGCATGTGTGAAACAGAAAAGGAGAAAGAGGAGAAGAAACAGGTAAGAAAAAGAGGTGCTCTGTGTTTTTTTATCTCCTCAGCTTCTTCTGTCTTTTTGATACGTGACCGAGGGTCTCTCTTCATCTGATCACTGATTCACCCAGAGAGGCTGTTTCTCCAGACAGACACTGACGGCTTCATAGCGGCCAGGGGCCAGCCACGATCCCAGATCAGGCCTGGAGTCGCACCAGAGAATTGGCTTGGACGGAGTGCCCTCCTGTCATCAACGTCTACCTGTCCTCCAGAGATAGGACCCCTCTGCTTGGCATAAAGGGACCCAAATAACTGGATGAGTGCCAGCTGCCTAAACAGAAGCCTGTCTTAAATTGATATCTCCTGGCAGGCAGACTGGAAGGAAGTCCATACATTGCAACGGGACCGACAGCTAGACATCTGTCTGTACTGTGGCAGGATCAGAGAGGTCCGAGGCACTGGCTCAATTGATCTCCAGCACAATGAGATTGTGATGTTATCTCAAGGTTCTCAAGGTGGTGTGCACCTGCCGACACACTACGTGTCCCAAATCCAGGTGACGCAACAAGGCTTTCATTCCACATGAGAGAGAACCAGTAGGGCCTGTGATGTCATGCCAAACACTGCTGCTTGGTTACTGAAGGAGTATGTCATTGGATGGAGCACTTTTATTTGAAGATAAAAACTGTCTTTCCTGAGACAACTTCGTAAATTGAGCCCAATTTAGGAACCCTTTTCGAAGATGTCATTTGATTTCAATGATTCACTGTCATTCTGTCACTAGTAATAGGACTGTCTAGAACTTTTGACAATCTATGGCTTGACTGCCTTTTAATGCTCAGTTAACACCATCGATTAATTGCTATGTGACTGTTAATTGCAATTCTCTACCTTACGCAGTACTCTGTACTCTCACAGAGTACTCTGTACTCTCTCTCTCTCTCTCTCTCTCACCCACACACACACACATCCTATAGCAATGTTGATAAGCAGCTAATGACTCCCTTTAATGATTTATCTTGATAATGGCTGCTGACAGGTACTGTCAGTGACTGCCATTGAGACTCAGGGCCGTGATGTATGACCACAGCATTTCCTTGCTCTAGTAATCACTTTGGACGGGACAAGAAAAAAAAAGAATAGAAAAACATAACCTGATTGAGCAGCCTCTGGGCCAGAGTAGGGACAGTATCTGGAGGCCAGACGCCAGGCCTAAAGCAGAACACAGCCACTGCCCAGCCAGTTCTGTGCCAGAGGTCATCTGCTATCTGCCAGGACTTTGCAGAACATCTGTCTTATTCAGGTGGCACTGACACAACATAGGCAACTTGCCCAGCCCTGTCAAGGCTTATCGAGATCGTGATAAAAAGAAAATACCCATTCAGTTGGTGCTCACTTTTATAATTTTCTTGTTTCAGGTTTTATCACAAGTTGTTTTGACATTCACTTATGTAGGCAAATCATTTATGTAGGCAAATCAGATTGTGATTCAGCTTTTTAGACCTAATTAAATGACAGCTGCAAATCATAGAAGCAGAAATGTCTGTGTAGACTAATTTGCGAGCAACGTGGTGGCTGAACCCTCACACAAAGTTCACGCCATTGTTATAAAAACAATATACAGCAAAAAATGACTCTAAAATAGATTCTCCACCTCTATGCCCAGAAGAAGAAAAAAACAACCCCGCCAGCCGGCGGTTAGGATGCTGCCATTGTTAGTGTTATCTCTAAGCGAGAGGAAGCTGGATGGAGATAATAATTGAATTTGACAAAGTGGGCCGTGAGTAGGGGAGGCATGGGGTGCAACTGGAGGAAACAAACGAGGGAGAGAGTGAAGGAGAGGAATGTGTGGGTTGGGGCGGGGGAGGGGGGGGTTGTTAGTAGAGAAACTGTGGTGCAAGCAGTGTATTCGGCTGCTAAACTGAGTGTGTGTGTGTGTGTGTGTGAGAGAGAGGGGAGAGATTAAGCGGTCTACACCAGGGCCAAGATTTCCTCTCTCTGCGTACCTGCCTGCTTTGCAGGTCTTCTGTCTGTCCAGCTGGCTCTATGCTTGGCTGGCTGGCGAGTTGGTTAGCTGTCTGTCTGTCTGGTCGCCCCTGGGCTCCTCTTCCTCCCAGCGCAGGAATGCTGCCAGCCGAGGGTATCATTATCTCCCAGGAATGGCGAAGCTGTCACACAGGCAACAGCCTGTCACCAGCATCTCAGCACCAAGGAAACACAGCAGACAGCAGCGGTGATAACAAGGGGTGAGAAAGACAGGATTGGGAGGAGGGCTGGAGTGGAGTGGAAGTAGAGAGGGATAGAAATAGAGAAGAGAGGGATAGGGAGAGACACAGATGAAGAGAAAGAGAAATAGAAAAGAAGATAGTGTGGAGAAGAGAGGGATAGAGAAACAAGAGAGACGACATATGGCGAGAGAACGAGAGTGAGAAGATAGAGAAAGTAAGCAAGTGAGCACAGAACCCAAGAGCCGGAGCAGCAGAGCGCGTGGGGGAGAGAGTGAGTCCCCACACCACACATGAGTGAGCAGCGTTGTGCCTGCAGACTCGGTGGGCTGCCAGACAGGTGGCTGGCGGGTGGCTGGAACAGGGGCAGGAACTAGCACCGGCACCCCTCGCCCCTCCAGCATAACGTAGAGCCTCCTCCATGGCCCTCAACACAGCTCACAAACCTCAGGGCTTCGCTTTCTGTTGTGGAGCAGCAACACATCACTATTTATACAGTGTAGTATTGTCTCACTTCATAGCAAAGAGCCCCTGTGATCCAACAGGGGCAAGGAAAAACTCCCCTGAGCTATTTTCACTATCTAGGTCTAGGAAGAAACCTTGGGCAGATCAATGGCTCAGTGTTTGTTCTCAACAAGCGTTATTAAAGCCTTAAAAAACACTGAAAAAGCAACGCCGTCAAAATCTGTGTTTGCCCAGACCACTTATGACATGGTATTTGGTGACTCAATTCAATCAATTAACTCAACTCAATCAAGCTCCTATGTTTTCATTATGTTTCCCTTGCTGGGAAGTTAATGACAGGGCCACTGAATGGCAATTGTGTTGTATTATTGTTGCACATACCACGACCATGAATTCTGCCTCTCTGTGCTGTTCCACCTCAACATAAAAAAAATGAATTCAGACACTTTTAGATTTTTTACATGAATGCAATGTCATGCCATGTCACGAATCCCAGCCCATTATACTGTATAGGGCTCTTAAACTAGGTGGATAATTCATATGGGATAATAATACAACTGAGGAAGTAAATAATGACCTTTCTTACGTAGACAGTAGTTTTCAGGCTGTTTATTCTTGGGTAAAGTATCCACACTTACAGTAAGAGCACCTGAAAGCTTGACTCTGCTCCTCTCTCGCGCTAACGCACTGCAATGGAGAACGAGAACGACTGGGAGACAGCGGTGGAAACCCAACAAATCCTTTATAGAGAGGAAATTGTCAGGAATCATGGCCCTGAAAGAGTTATTGAAGCTTGGTGTGAGGAGAATGAATGGAGTATTGGTCAGCTGTCCTGGTGATTAGCTAGCTAGCTAGCTGGAGTAATATAAGATAGCCTAAATATTCTCAAAATCTGGCCATAACTTAGAATAGCAATGAGGGACAATGACTGAATACATTACTTACATGGTGTCGGTAGTCTTAAAGGTGCTCTAAGCATCGCCTGGGGCGATGGTGGCGCAGGTGGTAGAGGTGCCTTTCGGCAACTGGAGGGTTGCAGGTTTGAGCCCCACTCCATCTGACCACATCGAAGTATCCTTGAGCAAGATACGGAACCCCAATTGCTCCTGGTGGCAGGATGGTACCTTGCATGGCAGCCACTGCCATCGGAGTATGAATGGGTGAATGTATTTTGGAGCTAAAGTACTAAGTACAGTACCTCTCAAAACTAATTAACACTAACGCAGTCCTTGTGGTGAGTTCCTCTCGTGACGTAACGCTCTACCTTGCGGAAGTGAGAGGTAGCGGTTAAAAGTACAATTTTTTCATATTATATTCAAAAATGACCATACAAAATTAGGTTTGGTAGTTCTAATATTTATGTTTAATAACCACATTGCATTAACTCTTTTTAACCTGCAATTTACACTTTAAGAACCGTTTTAAGAGGTTTTCTATTCCAATATTGGTGAATATGAGGCCTAATGCATTTAAGTGTAGCTGAGTAGTGTTGCACCAGACGTAAGCACAGCTAATGCCTTCATTATCTGTGTTTCCCTCTAAAGACACTTGACCATTTCACTCTTATTCTTGACCTTGAAAAGGAAGGGAGACATGGGGAGGAGGAGGTATGGAGAGGTAGAGGTTGAGAAGGCTAGACGAGCTGTTTGGCGTCTGTCAGTAGAAGAGTAGAGGAAGACTAGAGGATGTCTGAGGGGGGAAAAAAAATAAATTGAAAAGGGGGCTTTGCGACGGAAAGTTGGGGCAGCGGCAGGGGAGAGAGGCTAAGACAGACTGAGAGCAAATAAGAAATTGATGGAGTGAGGGAGAAGAGGGTTAGCAAAGACGGGAGAAAGAAAGTGAGAGAGAGAGAGGGGAAGAAAGAATTATGTAGATTAAAGGTCAGGAGACAAAGGAAAATAGAATAGACAAAGAGAATAAGGATAAAGGTGGAGAGCACTGAAAAAAGAGGAAGGTAGAGAGAGTAAGGGAGAGAGAGAGAGAGAGAGGAGGAGGATATAGTAGAAGACAATTAGGGATTAGCAGTGGCTGATGGGCCGGTGATCTGTCCTGCTCTCCAGACGAGAGGAGGCTTTGAGCATTCTCACGCTCGCCTGCCTCCCTCATCTCTAATAGGACCCTATGGACAACGCGCCACTTCTTATTCGGGGGCACGGTCCATCACACTCGGACATAATCTGTGACGTACACAGCACACAGGGAACACACAGTGAATAAATACACACACTAGAGCATTGGGCTGCCAGCCACAGCAGAAGCAACTGGGGAGCAGTTAGGGGGTACTGTAGGTGCCTTGATCAAGAGCCCTTCTGTCATGGATATGGATACAGTATAGCTACGTTCCTTTGCCCACCCACGTCTGGTTGGGGATCGTAATGACCACTCTTCACTCACAAGCCCGAGGCTTCAACCAGTAGCCCACGGCTGCACCAATATCACCGACTTTTTGCCACAGATAATTATGAATCTGTGGAGCTGTTCTCTTCTTCTTATATGTGTGACATTTTACCAGGCACCACGGGGTGACAGTTGATAGCGTCTATCACGTCTTTGTGCTAAAATAGCGCCTATGGGGCACAAAGTGAAAGTGTGTGGACGCACCGAGTCAAGGGTTTTGACACCTTCTAAACAAGTTGGCGTCCCAATTAAAGTTTACACAATCCAATTAAATTCATTCTATACTAATGTATGATTAGTTCAAGAAAACTACAAACTCACACACACACACACAAACACACCATGTTATAGTGCACAGCACACACATACACACCATTAGGTGTATTTTCACAGTCATCCTCTCATTCTTCTCATTAAATAACGAAGTGTTGTTTGCTACCACCCACCGCATCGCCAGGCAATTTTGTACAATAGCATGCGGCAATTACAGTGGCGAGAACCTGTCACAGCACGTGCAGGACAGAGGATTATGTAATGTCATTAAGTGGTAATATGGGGGATTGAGCATGTATATGTGGTCGGGGCTAACTGTATGTGGCTGAGGAAGGGAGGGGTGTGGGGAGGAAGAAAAGCTTTTTAATTTGCCATCCCATGACATCCTGCTTTTGTGTCCGTGTCTTTTCATCGGCGGCCAGGAGAATGCCCTATAGTCTCATTTCCATAAGAAAGCACCCCATTCTCTTCTGTTGATGGAAATTCTATTCTTTCGTTCCCCATCTCTTTTTCCCTCCTCTTTTCCTGCCTTTCTTCATTGTCTCTGTCTCCCTCTGTTTGGAGAGAAATTCAGGTGCAGTATGTCACTCCTCTCTTTTGCTCTCTCTCTCTCCATCCATTTTTTTAAGAAGAAATCAGTCCAAGCTCGGACATTTCTCAACAACCATTTGTTCATTACTTTTTTCTCTCCTACACTATCCAACCATGTGCCCATTATATGAAGTTGTATAGTTCTATACAGATAACAAAAAGTTGTGCAACAATATTAAAAAACAATACTAACTGTGGAAGGTATTTCACTGTTCGTCTCTTTCTCTCTCTCTCTCTTTTTCTCTGCTCTTCTCATTTTGGTAGACTGCAGGCAAAGACATTTGCTTGTGTTTAGCCTGTGAGCAGTGTGGCTTTGAATCTCGGGTGGCCACAAGCTAATGGGGATGAGGTCTGAGAGACCACCCCAGCTTTAGAGTTATTTTACAGCCCAGAGAACGGAATCATATAAATAAATTAGCAACAAGAGCAAAAAGAATTTCACAGCAATGAGAGAGAGAGAGAGAGGGGCACAGGAGGAGAGAGAGATGGCGCTCACCATTTGGAGCTCAATGTGGTGTGAAAACCCAAATTGCTAGAAGAATGTAAAAAGCTCTAAAAAGCTCATTCCAGTGCCATATCTGCAGCTTTTATTAGTGCCTACGCACCATGTAGATAATTGTTCTCCGTGATCATCTAACAGCCTGTTAATTTCATTGCCTATTTCACAGCACGCTCTCCTCGCCATCCACGGAAAGCCGGAGCAATAATTATGGCAAATTAAACAACAGAAGGCCATGTCAGGATAAGCTCGACGGTTATGGATTCCTTGGGCTCAGGAAATAATGAGGTACATACTTAACTTACACGCTGCTGCTACACTGAGATACATCTGCTGAGATATGAGGTGGCGAGTGATCACCTTTGCATTTCGGTAGGGACACTGGGCTAAATGGAACATAAGTGTTTCATAGCATCATCATTTCATAATATAATTTGAGTGTTACAGGTGCAGAAATAAATTGCATTACAAGGCTTATTCAGAATTGACTCAGTATGAAGAATATTAACTCAAAACTGGACAATAAAATAATGTACAGTAATACTCTGTAATTGCCAAACTTAGTTTAGTTAAAAGCAAGCCTTCATTACTGTGTTGAGCAAACCTTAATTAGTTACTTCAACTCATTATTTAAAGCATGTCTCAACTGCACACGGCTTAACATGGCACTTAAAAAACATTTGCAACCTAACCAAACAAGACATTTTCATGTGGTATGGTTGAAGTTTGACTTGATCTCTAAAGAGGCCAAGGGATGAAAAGAAGTACTAGTTATACCCTCTGACATTGTGATGCCTCTCAACCTTCAAGTGATCACACAAGTCAGAGTTCTACATTAAAGAAGAAATCTGGTGTGAATCAGTCAGAATATGATGTCCAAGGTTACTGAATGCTGTCTGTAGATGCAACATGGTGAAGCAATATCTAATGATAAGTGAAGAAATCTTTGTTAATGTTACCCTATTAATGTTAATGTTTCCTATTATATTCATTTAGTTTCTGGGTTCATTAATTGGTCTATGTTGTATTGAATTTTCTAATTAGTTTTCCTTCTGACAGGACTTGACACCATATTTCTGTACTTTACCTTTATTTGGATATTGGATGTATATGATACGTTATACATGAGGATACATGTGACCATGTATGTTGTTTTGCAGTGATTTGTATATTTACAATACCTGTTTTCATCTTTTCAAAAAGGGAGCCCATTCTCTCTCTCATACATAAAAAATCTAACTCATAAAAAAAACTCTACGTACACAGCTGTCAAAAGCGGTCAGACAAACCTCTGTGGCACAGTCTCATTTTTGTACTGGCTGTAATCCATCATCCTCAATGAATAAACCATTTTGAGTTTAATTAAATGAAAAGGCGGAGTATAGGCTCTTGGGATATTAGCATTTCAAAGGCCAACATACAAATTCTGCTATAGTCCCCTCTGTACTGATAAGTGCTGTCTTAATTTAGTTTGAACACTTACTATGTGATAACTGACCCGGAATGTTTGAATTTTAAGAGAGAGAGGGGGAGAGAGATGATTCCATGGAATGTATTATTTACCACCAGTCACCTCAAATCAACATGCCCACTGTTTTAAAAACTACAGAAATAAATTAAACAGCTTAATGTGTTTCCAGGAAACTCTACCCAACTACCCATGTAGGTCAAAGCCTATAATTATATCAAAGGACTTCTGTGCTTGCCAATGTTTAATATCATCCTGTGCCAGTTATTTTCAAATTGTTACATTTATGAAGCTTCAGAGACTGCTTAGATTTGATATTACTGTTGCACATAGAATGTTACTCACTGTTTGAATCCTCTTATGCACATTCTAATTTACCAAACTACATATTTTAATTTCCTGATTGTTAACTGAGGTTGATATATTGATGTTGCAAAAATTGAATTATCTAGACGAATACTACATTGGTGAGATCATGTTTACCTCACAGCCTACTATACCAATTCTGTTTCCAGCTGACAGTGAACCCCAACCATTCATACTTCCATACACAGTAAAAAATGGAGTGTCATTATTGCAGAGTAAACATGTTTTCCTCGGGATAGAGCAGTTATGACAAAATACAGAGTAAAATCATCAAAACAGTAGTGTCAAAAGTGAGAGTTAAGTCCCACATGCACACATTGACAAAATCTACTCTACAGAGTGACGATTCCCCGCGAAAGTTCAAAAAATGAACTGTAGCTCGAGCAGACACGTTGGATTTCGCCTCTCCCTGACCATATCGTGGTAAGTTTGTTTTAACATTTATAGGTTTTAACCATCTATCTAGATATTTTTCCACTTACGACCAACTTTTTGTTATACACTGACGATGATAGACGATTGTAGGCATATTAAGTTACGTTAGGCATGCATTGCTGCTGGTTAGCTAACGTTCATCAATATTTCTCAATGACTTTAAGTTCATATGCATTCGACTGCATATTACCAGGTCAAGATCTTAGGAGTAAGTTGGTAACGAAATTTATTTAAGACACATTTCAGTCTTTATTTGCTTGTTAACACTGTGCGATGTGAAGGGTAGTAATTGATGCTGTTCACCTGGGTGGGTGACGTTTGGTTAACGTACCAAAATGTTAGCAAGTTAGCCTGACAATGTGGTTTCTGCCCAGTGCAGAAACGTAGCATTACCAAAATGTTCACATGCTAGCTTGATAATTTGCAAGCTGTTATGTTCTTGTGCTTAATTTGTGCCAGTCTGAAACCAGAAATAGTGTGAGGGTAATTTCAACAATTGCTAAATGGCAAAGAAAGAAGGTTATACTTTCAGCTAACAAGTATTTGCACCATCTAAATTAGCCTATTGCTACCATAACTTTGTGAGTGTTTATTCGAGTCCATTATACCATAAACGAGACCATTATGTTTTCTAATAACTTTGATTCTTCAGAGAATATTTTGACGGATATTAACAGTTATTCGACCTTTCTTAAATGTAACAGAAACTGCAGATGCATACATGTCTCGTTTGGTGGAGAGCAAGTACATCAAGATGCCTGAACTAACATTTGGTGATGTCTTGAGAGAAGGTCAGTCACTTAATTTGGATTGAAAGTAGCCTTATTTTTTCAAGTGGTGGCTTATTGCTTATTATTTCTCATCAAAACATTTTGTGCATTGTTTATCTCTTTTACTTTAGTGAGTCTAAAATTTATCCTGAAAAAATCCTGAAGACTGATAGATGGTTGGACACCAAGGTTTATGAAAATGGTAAGTCTTTTAATGGGGAAAAGCATGTAGAGTTGCTAAATATATTGGGCATGGTGGAAAATTATGGCATAAAGTTAACCTGATATTTATTGGCCTCTAGGCTGGGACAGTGACATGCCTACTATCATACTGCTGCTACATCTGCTACCGCCATCCGCACAGGGACAAAAGAGGCCAGGGAAGATATCAGCATCTAATGCAGTAGATCATCTCATCAAATTCCAAAAGGTACACTAGACTATTATTTGATCTATCTATTTAACTATCTATGCATGTGACATAAAATTCTTGCATCTTAAAATTGTTTAGATTTGGAGTGATCTCATGATGTTATTCTAATAAATTGTATTGTTGAATGTGTTTTGTTATAGACGGGAACAAGCGTGCAGCAGCATCTAGACATCACTAAAAGCCGTCAGCCCTACCTCCTTGCTCAGGGACCCACAAAAAGCAGCATTCACTCCTCCTTCATCGCCATCAACAAGCACACACTTCCATGCCAAGCCACCAGCTCAGTCGGAGCCCTGGATGAACTCTTTAAGGCCCACTATGTCTTTGGTACATCTTAAAGTCCTGTCTTGAACAACTTTTTCACTTTTCAGCAAACTTTCATTTACAAAATTGACATAGAGAAAGCTAAGGAAACACTAAGAATTGCCGAGTTGCGAGCGAGAATGATGCACTAGACTCTCATGAGATTAAACAATGAGGGGCTTTCTTTGCCACAATGACCTTTAGTGAAACAGTCTTGTAAAACACCTCAAAGTAATACATGGACTCTGCACAAGAAGGACTCTTTATCTTCAATGATGCTCACATTTTTCAATATATTTTCTGGTTTTAGGAAGCATCTGAACAAGTGTCATGTGAAAAGTGCATTTGATGCTATTGTTGAAATAAATGGTGCTGCAGTATCTGATTGTGTGTATTGTTTTATATTATAGCATAAAGACATTACTATTTCATCATTAATATAATATAAATAAATATACACTGTATAGTGTATTTTAAGAATTCAGAGTGGAAACTACTCTAGGTAGTGAAATAATTTTACTCTTGATAGTGTAAATGGATCACAGTGTTAAATGTTTTTACACATTTCATTGTTAATTTGGACACAAAATAGAGTAAAATTAACTCTGAAAATCTTACACTGGCTATAGAGTAAATTTTACACTAATTTTGAGTGGGACCAAATATTATCTGAAAGGGAGTTAAATTCAACTCCTAAAGAGTAAAATTAACACTATGTTTTATACTGTGTACCCATACACAAACCTACAGTAGTGGAGCGCCAGCAAGTGTAATATTAATGTCTAATGAGCATAATTACGTCTTAGCAACCTTGTTCTGGACTTGTAATTACAAACCCGATGCTGAAGGCCAACATTCTATTTCAGTGCACTGATACTGTAAGTGTGGGGTGTTCCTGACAGCAGTTAGGCCTACCTTTGTGTCTCTGCTTATTAAAACTCACACCTTTAATTAGGTACATCAAGCCATACTGTTGTCCTGATTCCTCTTGCCTGATTACACAATGAAAACATTTGCTTATAGCTTACAGCATTCACATAAAGACTCACGTAAACTTGTTGCTTTGACAGAGCCAAGTTAAATGACGAGTTTCTGTCTAATGAATTTGTAATACCCTTGACTCTTCACCCACACTACCAAATTAGGAAAGTCAGAGCAAGCAGATAGTTTGACTGGGTTGAGTCAGCAAATCTTCACTTTCTCCCAACCAAATGATGCCACAATTTAAGTGCAAACAGTTTCAACAATTTATTCATTACTTGAGACATGCCTGGCTTGCTCACCGCCTGTCTGCAAGTTCCTCTTCAAATTTGCCTGCAGACTGAGGCATCCAGTCACACACACACCGCCCCCCTCCTTTTTTGTGTGCTTATTCTATTTCCCTCCTGATTCCTGGGTGGTAACAGTAATTGATAGCGGTGAGCAGTCTTTACAGTGTGACATCTTTATTCATGAGCGCAAGAGTGTGTTGCTATCCGCAGGGCAGCCAGGTCACTCACAGATGAGTGGGCCGCTCGGTAGGCGAGACCAATCTCTTCCTCTCTCTCTCTCTCTCTTTCTCTGTCTTTCCCTCTCTCTCTTCCTTTTTCCATGTCT
>JAGFZM010001313.1:151443-166809 GCA_017657215.1 Limnothrissa miodon
GAGAGTGGGAGGATGTTCAAGGCTTTTTCTGTGTGTGTGTGTGTGTGTGTGAGAGAGAGAGAGAGAAAGAGAGAGAGAGAAAGACTGACAGGGGAAAGATAATGTGTATGTGTTTCTTGGTGTGAGAGAGTGTGTGTTAGTTTGTGTGTGTGTGTGTGTTTGCATGTATGAGAGAGTGAGTGTGTACATGTGTGTTTGTGTGTGTGCCCCACTATGCCAATGAGCACCAGGCTAACACTAGCGCTCAGCAGTGCCCCCTATCGTTGCCCCCTACTAGGGCAAACAAGCACTGTGGAAAATAAGACAGGCCACCTGCGATGGCACCATAACATCATTTGGTCATACACATCCACTGCCAGTGTGGCCATGCCTGTTTTTAGATTTTAGACATAAGTTAAAGACATAGTCAATGATATTTCTTTGTCCCTTTCTTATTTTAGGTCCCTCATGATGTTGTGCCCATAAACAGTATAAACTGCATACCGAATTTTGGCACCACCGGGAACTATACAGTATCTGGGCTATCATACCAGCAGGGCCTTGACTAGGGACTTGTGATGCAATTGTGAATGGCATTGGGCAGCATGAGCACTCTTCTCCTCTTAAATGAGGAAGCTCCATTTACCCAGCTCATCTCCTCAACAACCTGAGCCCCACGGCAACCCGCTACCGCTGTAACAGCATCAGCACCACCAAAATCATCGTAATCATCATCATCATCATCAGAATGAGCAGCAGCCTCTTCCCCTCTCCATAGCAGCAGATACCTGATCCTGATGTGTTTGTAATGCAAGAGAGAGAGAGAGTGAGAGAGAGAGATTGCCTAGCATAAATGCACAAGCAAATGGGTGCACTAAACGATCTACAGTGCCATTTCGTCATCATGACTGACAGGGTGCACTCTGCTTCCGCTTCGCTTTTCCGCTATTTCGTTGTTTAACGTCTTTTTTTCCCCTTCCCTCCACCGATGTACTGTAGGCTAATTGGATTTGTATAGACCCTGCATGGGCCGCCCATTGCCGAGGCCTCTCTCTGGCGTGTAATAAATTTCACCACTGACACCTTAAAAGCCCCCGCTCTTTAGCCCCCATTGGCCTGTACGCCCCGGAGTTTAACTACCCACCTAACCTCCCCCCCCACACACACACACTCACCACGCCCCACCCTCCAACCCCTCGGCACTCACCGGCCCATGCAGAGATCTGCTTAATGGAAGCGATTGTATTTCTAATGGTAGCATTGAGTCCAGCCTGGGAGTAAACCTCTATCATGATGTCAGACTTTATAAAGTGCTTAAGTGCTCCTTAAAAATTACCCTTCTTACTGACGGACTGGATTAAGGGATAACGATTACAGTTGAAGTTCGGCCGTGTTTCGTGGTGGCTTATTTATGCAGGCTGTTAATGCAATAGACGTTTGAGAGAAGATTTTAATGAACAGTTTGACTGGAGATAACTCGGCTTCTTGCTGCACTCTTTTCACACCTTCTGGACACCTTTGGTGGTACATAGCACCCCCACCCACATGCAAACACACACAGACACACAAAGAGAGAGAGAAAGAGTAAGGAAAAACACACACATAATGCATACATATGCATGTTTTCACAATCACTACACCAAACATTACATTCTGTGTTTTTGTCTGTCCTGTGTGTACTGATGTTTCAACTGAGAAACAACACCACACTGCTATTTTTCTGTTTTTTTTCTGGATTCTTCCATAGCCTGACTGTCACACCAAGCTCTTAGATGGAGCTTTGTCTGGAAAAAATGTCATATACAATGAGATCTCTGAGGCAGAATCAACTGGCATCTATCAAATGCTACTGTATACTACCAGACAGAGCTACAAACAAAGGTTCTGATGATGCATGCAAAGACGTATGCTTAACACCCCCACTATTTTCAAAGATTTTAGGTATGCTTCAGATTACATAGGTTACAATTTTTAGGAGTTAAATTATGCTATTTACACAAAATTGTTTATTCAAAAGATATTTTGAAAAGATTATTTCATGATAAGGTAAGACTACTTTGGCCTTAAGCTCAGAAATAATAATGACAAACATTCACTGACTTCAGTTATCATCTTGTTATGCTGATGCTAATAGTTTAGACAGAGCCTGATTGTGGTCAATTATCATATCCCTTGTTGTTTCAAGAGCCATTTTAACATGATCCAATCAGTAAACAGAGGAAGGAGTTGTGCTTGACGCTTGTCACTTTTCTTGCACCTCTGTGGTCTTGCTAGATTTTTTTTTTGTCTAGGCAACTGTACAATGCCAATAAAAAGCTGAAAAGTCTTGAAAAGTTTGGCTGATCCAACAGTAAGTAATGCTCAGAGTTGCTTGTCTGTGTTCATTCAAAACAACAACAAAACAGCAGGGTAACAGCAGGTATTGCCCCTCTGAAACTAACAAGAACTGAACATTAGACTGTGTATTTCTTCCCAAATCAATTTTTTTGAGCCTACTAAATGAGGAACAGGACTTAAACTTTTTTTTTAAAACTGGCCTTCTTCACCCTGGACTAGTTGAATACAAAATTCTTTGCAGCTTCACATTAAGGGAGGGCCCTGTCTTTGTCATGTTTTCTACATTTTTAAGTGCTTCCCTCACAGTGAAAGTTACACTCACTCAGTACACACAGTTACTGTATGCACATAGACACACTCTTTGTGTGTGTGTTTGGGCTGTTGTTGTTGTTGTTCGAGGTGATTAATGATGTCCTCAGATAGGAGAGGGCTGCTGATTCTAGTGATTAAACTCAATGCCAACCCCATGTCTCACCAATGACAGTTCCACAAAGCTCTCTCTACTCACTGAGAAAGAGGTAAGTCTTTGTGTGTGTGTGTGTGTATGTGTGTGTGCGCGTTTGCTTTGTTTCTTTGCACATTTTTGTATTGTATTTATAACCTCAGTCCAGAGATTCTTACTGATCAATAATATTGATGGATTAACAGCACCCATCCTGATGAGTTCTCTCTGTTTTGTCACTCCTCCAAAGCTGCCTTTTTCTCTGTGTTAAATTACTGTTCTTTAAAATGGCCATATGGATATATAAATGAGAGAGGATAGATAAATGATTCCAAATATGGTTTTGACAACTGGAATTTTTTTATGTACATGAAGCCTTTTCATGCAGCTGAAGCAGGTCATCCTTAGGCTGCAACAGAAAAAAAGAGAAACATTAGGAATAGCAAAATCTATACAGTTTTGTACATTCTAAAGATAAAAGAAAACACTTGTGAACGTAAGCCTGCAGTGGTGAAAAAAACAACGATGATTGATAACTTTCATGGCAAAGAAAAACCTCGTCACAACAGGTGACAGGTGGTTTGCTGCAAGGAGCAAGCCACTTACAAGCCTCAGGAATTGGAAAGGCCTTCATGGTACTGATAAAGATATTCCTCTGTTCTGTTGATTAAAGATATTCCTCTGTTCTGTTGTTTGATGTGTGTGTGTATGTGGGTGTACTGTATGTTTGTGTGTGGACACTGAAAGATAATAAGCAACATGTTTTCTCTCCTCTGACTGACTGAACAAAAATGAGTGCTCCTCACCTTTACAGGAGACAGGGTGACTGACAGGCCTGAGCCTAATGATAGACCTACCACAAAACGCACACATACAGTATAGAAACATGCAAGCACACACATTTTGCACACATTTTATTTGTATTAAAAAACACAAGAGGCTGAAACCTACAGACATACTTATGATCCACTTACAGAGTGCGGGGAAGAGTGAGAGAAAAAGCAACTTGCTCCTCATCCCCATCCTCCCTAATAGACTCACACTCATGAAGGGCCACAGAGCATGCTCTTAACGCTCATCTGCAGTGACAGCAGTGAATGCCAGAGAGCAGCTGCGGTTGCCCAGTGTCATAATTAAATACATCTCAGGCCAGAAAGAGGAGAAAAGGGGATGGAGGGAGGATGGGGAGGGGTGGACAGTTGGGATACACACACTTCTATGCATACATGTATAAACAGAAAATGAAACATAGACATGCAGCTGACTACATGACCATTTTAAACACACACACACACACACACAAATACACATACATACATACATACATACATAAACTTACACCTATAACCAGACACCTATTTCCTGAGTAAAGTCAAAGTTATGTATATGCTAGTTTTTTTCTCACTCTTATATTGTCATATATGTTTCTGCAAACGACCAGCACCTTACACAGAGGCTGTGCATGGAAATTTGAACCCTTTGAGATCAAAATGTATTGCCTGGCTATGACAGACAGGGCAGAATTGGCATTTGTCTTTCAAACTGCCTCTGTGCGGCAAACACATAATTACACATTACCTGTGTGTTCCAGAGTTCCTTCAATTACAGCAAGACTTCTACAGACCACCCACTTATTCGAAATGGGTCTTCTGCCACCCCTGCAATGAACAAAACCTCCCTATCGTGGGCTCTGTCTGAACTGGCACATTAATATGCCGGAGACAGAGCCCAGTGTTTTTACAAACATGCATTTGCACAGACGGGAGAGCGGGAAATGTCAAAGCAAAACAAAAGGATTTTGGAGCGAGAGGAACTGTCAGTTGTCATTTTATAAGCCAAACGTTTCAGGGAGACCCAGAGCAGGGCAAAAGGGACATTAATGAACAAAAAGGGTGTGAGATGGAAGAGGGAAGAAAGTCCAAGCAAGAGAGAATGTGAAAGAGAGAGAGAGAGGGAGAGATAAGATGACGAGGAGTGGGTGAGAATCTCCAGTGGAGGAGAAACAAGGGTGCAAACAATGATGGATGGCACATTCGCTATTTTTCAGTCTAAACCGCGTTAGATGCCCTGTTCACTCCTGCTGCCATGCACTCTATCCTTACCACACACCCCACCCCCTCTATTTTTCTTCTTCTTCTTCTTCTTCTTCTTCTCTCTACTACTCAGCGGCTAGTCAGGCAGAAAAGTACCCTTCCATCCCTGGAGCCACTCGGCCAGCAAACACCCCCACTATGTGTGCATGTTGTGATACTTTCTGGCAGCTTGGTGTCAGAAAGCCAAATTGCCACCTAAAAGCTTGGACCGGGGAAGGATTGGCATGTTTTACATCTGGCTCCAGGCACAGAGGTGACAGGGAGTCATCTTCAAAATGGCCACGGGTACATAACAGCAACCACAATGAGTAAACACAAACACAAACAGATAGCTTGACAAACTGTAATGTAGGCTAGGTGTACAAAAGAGGTTTTTCAAAAAATGTTATTTCTATTTGTTTGACAATTCCATCACCCTTAAGCAAGAAATATCTTGCCACAAAAGGTAACAAGAAATGTCTTAATTTACATAACTTAATTGGCATTTTAACCAACTGAATAAAAGTTCACAGTGAACAAGATAAACAGAGGCTAGTGCAGTTCCCTATTTTGTATAATGGTCATATCCCCCCCCATCCTAAAATATACACATCACTGTGACCATAATATGAAAGTGATGATGTTATGCAAGCCATACTTTTCTGATAGACTGAATGAAGTTATTAAAGGTGGACCTCAATTTCTGCTGCAGGTGCTACACAAATATTTTCAAAGAAGATAACTCTGTTGTTTGTCTGAAGATGAGCTAGAATAAAAAATATTTCATTGACAGGCAGACAAGAAGTGCTTATCTGAACCCTACCCATAAGCCACTTTGTATGGGACTGAGTGTCAGAGGCTGAGAACGTTCTGCGCTAGGCTGCGAGATATAATTAAATTCTCCCAGAGAGAATATGGCATTCAGAGCCTGAAATGACTTTTCTAAGCTGCAACTCTGTTAAATTGCTTTTCCCTGGTCTTCTTTTCTCTTTCCGTCCTACCATAATTGGCACATTGGTAAAAAGGCTAGAGTTGGATTGAAAAGTGTAGCCTTATGAAACAGACTCAGTTTTGAAGTTACAGTCAAGCGTCTTAGTCTAAATTTTAGATCAGCCTTGTGTGTTGTCTGTATAACATATAGGCTTGCTGTTACTCTCTCTCTCTCTCTCTCTCTCTCTCTCTCTCTCTCTCTCTCTCTCTACTGTGATACAGAGTTGAGTTGAGATAGAAGCTGCATCAGGATTTTGCACACAATACCTATATGTGTGGTAGCCCATGACAAAGATCCAGTTCTTAATATTGCACACCCCAGCTGCTTATTAAAATAGTCTTAGGTCTACTATGATAACATCAGACTATTTTCATATTAATACAAAGGAACAGACAATGGAGTGTAGTAGCCTATAGTCTTCAAAACTGTCTTTATCACATTTTTTTTCATCCTATCATAAGAACAGATGTTTGATATAGGCTATGTAAAATATTAATGTTTCATCTAAAGGTTATTATTCTTGAAACTTTTTCCGTTCCTGTTATAGCCTTCTGATACTTCTAACATGTCTCATCAGCTTTTTCGCAGACAAGTCATCTCAACTGAAGCTGTAATGTCACAGCGACACCACATGATCATTTGTCATAACGTCACCATCTATTCTCCACACCGTTAGATGGCACTGTTATCCAAATGAATGACTACTTACCCCTAGAAGAAGAAGTACAGGACGGAAGTGTAGCATTTTAAGTGAGGAAAAAATACCAACATTTAGATTTATTTAGGTGGCCAAGGTTCACAAAGAAAGTCTATTTTATCTGGATCTGTGCCCCTTGGCCACCAGCGGGACGATGGCATTTGTTACGGCGAACTGGAACCCACTTGGCGAGGCGTTTTACAGGTTTGCTTATTATTTGTTTTCTTTATGAACGCATGTCAGACAAATCAAGACGTGTAGCAATATATATGTGTGTGTTGTCATGCACCTTTTCAGTTTTTGTTACTGTAGCAAAGTGTTACTTGGATGTCTCTGTGAGTTTAGACGTACCACACTTGAGTACCGTGATGTTGGTCATATGACATGTCACGCCCATTACCTACATTTTACCAAAGAAATAAAATTCACTTACACTTTTTCATAACGATCTTAACTGTAAAGTAGGCATATTGGATAATTCCGCGGACTATGCGAACCTGTAGGCTACTAACACCATATGGTGGTGATCCATGGCAGATGTCTAACATATTAGATGTAAGAAAACAAAAGAAAAGCTAGATGTAGCGTACTGGTTGTAGTCGACTAAATGATGTCAGCAGCATTAAGCAATTGACAATTGTTACATTAACCACAATCATAACCTTGCTAACATCAGAGGAAATTGTACTGTAGGCCAAAGACTGCCAGTGTAGGCAACACTTTGTCTTTTACAGTTCTAGTGAGTAGATTTTAGACAATAGGTCTCAGAGTACTTCATAATATCCATTACATTTTACAGGAAGATTGAGCTGTATGAGATGGGGTGGAATCTTCGGGACGGCTTAAGAGACAGTCTGATTGCTGCCGCACCCTATGGAGGACCCATCGGTGAGTGCCCCTATGAAATGCCTAATAAGTAGATAGGCTACTGATTGAGAGCTCATATGAAATGAAAGAGAGATTCATCACCATTTGTCCACTCATGCCCCCCCCTCTCTCTCTCTCTCTCTCTCTCTCTTTCTCAGCACTTCTAAGAGGGCCCCATAGGCGTTCTCCTAGTGCCCGTCCTCAGTTGGAAATCTATTCAGCCTCTGGATGCTCCCTTGCCAGCTTTGCGGTACAGTTACATTTATCTATACAAGTATCTCTCTGTAAATACACACACACACACACACACATTGAAATAAATGAATTGACAATTTCTCATCAATTAGCCTTTAATACAGAAACATTAGGCCGAGATCTTGTATAAAAAGATGTGACCATATAGGTGAATTGAAATCTACATGCTTTGATTCCTTCCTTTATCCTTGGGTTCACCTGTGCCTCTGCAGTGGAAGAGTGGAGTTGTGAAACACCTGGGCTGGACAGTGTGTGATGATCTTTTGTGCATACAAGAGGATGGCACTGTGCTTCTCTATGACCTATCTGGCACCTTTAAAAGGCACTTCAGCATGGGAAATGTGAGAAAAACACACACTCGCTCTCTCTCTCTCTCTCTTTCTCTCTCACTCTCACACACACACACACACACATACATGTGCATCACATACCGTTAAGCTGATGCTTATTTATCCAAACAGGAAGTTGTTCAGAATCAGGTGCTAGAAGCTAAAGTGTTCCATTCACCCTATGGAACTGGAGTGGCCATAGTCACAGGAGCTTTCCGGGTCACTTTGGCATCTAACATTGATGATTTGAAGCTTCGGAGGCTTCCCGAAGTCCCAGGTAGGTCAGACAACCCCCCATTTTTAGACATACCCTTTCACACACATGGCATCCTCTGGTAATTGGGGAAGATTAGGACTGATTTCTATGTTGTACATGTCATATTTACTCAGTATCACTGTCACTCATGTAGATCAGGGTCAGAAACCTTTTTTGCCTGGTGAGCCACTGTAACCAGTTAGTAATTTTGTAAAATAATAAAAAAATAAATAATCACAGAAGAGCCACATAACAATAGTCAGAGGAAATGTGTTTATTAAATATATTTGTTTACTACTTTTGAAATGAAAGCTACAAGGGACTTTAAATGTTAAAGGAAATGGTAGAAGAATAGGCCTTTTGTAGAATTTCCATGTAGTCTGAATACCAACCATTTCCCCGTGCACATCAAAGCAAACAACATATACCTGTATCTCAAAATTTCTTGACATGCCAACCACTTAGTTAGTGTGATTTCTGATTTCCTGGTAGGCCCCCTATATTCAGTTTTGCACAGGCATTAATGCTTGAATCATTCAAACGTGAACACTTTCATTTATTTTGTTGATATGTGTAAAGTTTTCTATTAAATTACTCAGACCTACGTATTTGCCATGAAGTCATGTCATGGAGAGGGGACTAAAGGACGAGGAATTGACTGTGTGTAGGCATTCCTTTTTCTTTTAGTACTGTCCACTCTTTTGCCCGGCACTTCACCGTGGGATGTGCACACTACCGCCTCTAATCTAATGTCATGGTGCTCCCATGAACCGTATGGTGCTCTGGTGTTCCCTCACAGGCCTGCAGGAGGCGCCATCGTGTTGGGCTGTGTTGACTCAGGACCGACAGAGCAAAGTTCTGCTAGCGTCTGGCGCAGATCTATTTATACTAGACAACACAGCCTGCACTGCAGTGGTGAGACCTGATGCACCTGATGCATGATCTCACACACGCGTTTGCGGAAATAAACGCAAAGACATATGTCCGACATGATTACTTAATTTCACACACACACACACACACACACAAACACACACACACACACACACACACACTTTGATACAAACATGTACAGTATAATGCACCAGATTTTGTGTTTAGGCTCATTTCTGTGTGGGTCTTTTCTAAGTGTGTGTGTTTTCATCTAATATCCCACAGACACCCCCGGGTCTGTCCCCCCAGGCCACCAGCATAGTGGGCATGGCCGTGTCTTTCAGCTATAAGTACCTGGCTCTCTTCACCGACTCTGGTCACGTATGGATGGGCACGGCCAACCTAAAGGTGAGAGAGGGAGACTTATACAGTCTTGCTGATCTGCTTCCACTCCATTTACAACACAGTCAATAAGTAAATAATAAACAATACTGTGTATTTATAATATTGTATAATTGGAGAGATGCTGTGGTGTGGATGTGGTAGTTAAGCTGCATTGGTGTTTCTGCAGGACAAGCTGAGTGAGGTGGAGACCAAAGTAAGAACCCCTCCAAGACAAATGGCCTGGTATGTTCAACTACAAACATTATGTGTGAATGTTTCTGTATTGGTGTGTAATTTTGTGTGTGTGTGTGTTTGTGTGTGTGTATTTATGTGCCCTGCTTACTAATACAGAAATGTAAAGCCAACCAGTCATTGGGTTCTGTGCAACAAGAATGCATAATGTCAGACAAAATGCACAATGGTAGTCTTTCCAACTAAGTCTCTTGTGTTTTTCTCTGCAGGTGTCGAAGACCAAAGAGTGAGCAACCCTCAGTGGTCGTCATGTGGGACCGGCACCTTCTAGTGGCCGGCAGGTGTAAAGAAACCATTCAGTATCCTTCAACTCTATTCACAGTTTGTCAGAATATATTTGCCTGGGTGTAATTTGTAGTTCAAGGGCACTCCGTTGCCACTGTAGTGGAAATGGTCTTAAATTTGGCTAAAGGTGGTATGTAAATCAGTATGAAACAGTCAATAGTCACAAAGTTAACACAAAGTTAACAGGTTTTTGTTAGACTTTGTGTTAACTTTTGTTTTGTTAGACTCGTGTGCAGATTGAGTTCGGTGTGTTTCAGTGATGAGTATTGACCCTTGACCCCTGGTGTGGATATCACTTGGACGATGACTCTGTGTTGGTTCCGGAGCTGGATGGGGTTCGCATCATCAGCAGTACACAGCATGAGCTGCTGCAAGAGGTCCCAGGTCAGAATGCACACACACACACACACACACTTACAAGACATACACCTATAAACGCACACTTACACACATACTTATATCCTCGCACATAGTTAAAGGCCCACTATGCAACATTTTTCATTTAATTAATCCGTTTCATACTGTTTAGGATGCTAAAATGAGTCATTACACGGTGAACGAACGGTGTAGAATGCGCCACTGTGGCCTATAGTGGTAGATACAGCACTTGCAATGTTCAGCAGTGCGGACCGCCTCCAATAGAATGCAGTGCAATACAATGCAATACAGCGGTCTTTAGAGGGAGCTTGTGAGAGAAAAAAACTGAAAGTTGCTTAGCCCTGCTTTAAACATGTATGTGTGCAGAATTCATATCCTCACTTTTTACCCATAGGAGCATGTGAGGAGATCTTCAAGATTGCTTCCATGGCTCCTGGGGCCTTGCTTCTAGAAGCACATAAAGAGTATGAGGTAAACATTGCATGTGTGCGCACACCCTAGGCCTCTATGCCTAGTCAACCTTACAACCATGTACTTTTGAGATTCCTACAGATTATAAGATCCTCATGGAGGATTTCTGTTTCACAATTCTTTATGTCTGATTATTTAAGATTTGCTTTATCTAATGTCTAAATATCCTTTATCTGCCAACAAACAACCATTACTTTGTGGGTCTATTTGGAGAGTCAGGTCATCTGTAGCAGTTTTGTAGCATAAAGTTTGAAGTCTGAAGATGTTCTGAACCGAATAAAGTTTGGATTGAAAACGTTAAATTATAGAGTGAATTTGTTCAGAACTTTTTGTTTTGATCACTGACTTTTATGTGTGTCTACAGAAACAGAGTCAGAAGGCCGACGAGTACCTGCGTGAGATTAAGGAGCAAAGCCTTCTGGGAGAAGCCGTGCGGCAGTGTGTGGAGGCAGCAGGGCATGAGCACGAGCCAGAAACCCAGAAAACACTCCTGAGGGTGAGGCAGATGGAGGTCTAAATGACTACCCATCTTCTGGTGTTCATCAGCCAGTAGGGTTTGTGTTTAGGTATTAGTTTCATTAATATAATACACTAAAAACCATGGTATTTCTCTCTCTCTCTCTCACTCTCTCTCTCTCTCTCTGTCTCTGTTTTCTTTCTCTCTCAGGCTGCCTCCTTTGGGAAGTGTTTTCTCAGCAATTTCCCCCCAGATCAGTTTGTGAGCATGTGCAGAGACCTGCGTGTTCTGAATGCAGTGCGGGACTACACTGTGGGGATTCCCCTCACACACACACAGTATCCTTCACATACTTTACTACCCCTATCCCCAGCTAGTTATTAATTATAACTCAGAACATCTTCAGACTACAAACTTTATGCCTGTAAAGGTATTATAACATCCAAATTTAAAACCAGTAGTCAAAGATTCTAGTTAGCAGTAACAAAAAGGCAAACATATCCTCAGTTATTTTCACTATTTACTCTTATTTATTGCCCTGTTAAAGTTAAGCGTTCATATCTCTGAATATGCGTCATGTGACTGTGGGTTGCGCATGGGTCTAGTCCTAACCCTGGGCATAGTCCTTAACATCTTTCACAGATTCAAACAGATGACTGTGCAAGTTCTTATTGACCGGTAAGCACTTGCTGTAAATATCTGTGTGACACATCAGCACACTCAAATTATTGTATATGTGTGTGTGTGTGTGTGTGTGTGTACGCACGTGTAGGGAGGGGAGTTTGTTCACATAATATTTCATGCCATTAACACAGTGAATCGCTCTGATCTGACAGGCTGGTGTATCGTAAGCTCTACCCACTAGCCATTGAGATCTGCCGCTACCTCAAGATCCCTGAATACCAGGGAGTAAGCAGAGTGCTGAAACACTGGGCCTGCTGCAAGGTAGGTGTGTGTGTGTGTGTGTGTGTGTGTGTAGGTATTTCTGTCTATCTGTCTGTCTCTCTGTGTGGGTTAAAAACTGAATACTAGACAATCTGTTATGATTGGTGATTGATTCTTTGATTTCTCTCTCTTTCTGGCTCTCTCTCTCTCTCTCTCTCTCTCTCTCTCTCTCAGGTGCAGCAGAAGGAGGAGGCTGATGAGGTTGTGGCGCGGGCAGTGAGCATCAAGCTGGGTGAAGCAGCGGGCATCTCCTATTCTGAGATCGCCACCAAAGCCTACGAGTGCGGACGCACTGAACTGGCCATCAAGGTTAGCATTACAGAACTTGGCGCAATAGAGTCTGGACTTTTTCTGTCTCCATTTTATATTCTGTCTTTCTTCTTTCTTTCACTCACTCCCTCACTCATCGACTCTGTCAATGTGTCACAGACACAGCATGGCTGTGTGCTACTTTATGTAAAGCAGTTTTAGACAATTGAATGTAAGCTGTAATTGAACCGCATATGTCAAACCGCATATGTCTCTCTCTCTCTGTCTACCTATGACCTCTGTTTGAGTAGTTGCTGGAGTTTGAACCTCGATCTGGAGAGCAGGTCCCTCTCCTGCTGAAGATGAAGCGCAGCCCGCTGGCTCTGAGCAAAGCAATTGAGAGCGGAGACACAGATCTGGGTATACACACACACACACACATACTACACACTGTAGGTTGCTTCCACTCACACACGGCATAGGTCATAAACACTTACACACTCATATGCTCACCATCAACCCACCTATAAACTGACCACTGATTTGGATACAGCTGTTTGTCTCACAATCACTCAGACATACTTAAGCCAGCAGAACAAGGGACATTAAGCCTGACCTCAAAGTCAGTCACTCAACCCTAAACAAAGATGACTGAAGCTTTTGAGTACGAAGGCACTCATTTGATTTACAGTATACCACACACACACACACAGATGAATAGTGAACCCAGTTACTAAAAGTAAATAGGGCACAGTAACTTGGTTTCAGTTTTGTATCTCTATGCCCTGTTTGGTTCATTCTTTGGTCTATGCAGACAGCGTACAGTGACTGTAAACAACTGCGGTATTGACTGATTCACACCAAATTTCTCCTCTAAGCGTATGTGCAGCCACACCAAAAGCTGCCGTCTGTTAGAACATGAGCATGCATTTAGAATCCTGAACTGTTGGCCGGGTCAAACATTCAAATGGCCTGATGCTTCAGAACATGAAAGCTTCCCATAGGGGTAGGTTTGTGTGATTACATAATCAGTGTGTATTTCACCAGGACAGAATTGTCCTGATATGTGATTCGCATGACCTTTGTGATTTTTTTTTTTTTAGTTTGGGAATCAAATGACATTTAAAGCATCATTGCCTTGAATTAGTTAAATGAATATCAATTTCTGGCCTACAGTCTACACGGTGGTAACCTACCTGAAGAACGAGATGAACCGCGGTGATTTCTTCATGACCCTGAGGAAACAGCCAGTTGCCTTAAGTCTCTACAGGCAGGTGAGACCATGACTGACTTGAGCACACCATCTCCGGAAAAGTCATCCGATAATGCACTAAACAAACACACACTGCGTGCGGCCAAAGAGAAAGAAAGTTGTTCTTTCGCTCATTTAATGTGTGTAAATCAGGCCTCAAAATCTCATTTTCAAATGCAATCGACTGTAGGAATGTGTTATGTGGTGCCAGATGTCTCTGTATAAAAAAAACTGCCATTTTTGCTATAAACTCATTTAGAGAGAATGAGCCACCGAGAGCAGAGCAGCACCTCTCTGATATGGGTATAGGATGATGTATTCTGTAAATAGTTAGCAAAAGACATGTGACTTGAACATTTTAAATTCAATGTATGTGTGTGTTCCAGTTCTGTAAACACCAAGAACAGAACACCCTGAAAGACCTCTTCAACCAAGAAGATGACCATCAGGAACTAGGCAACTTCTATGTTAAGGCCAGCTACAAAGAGAAGGTGTGTATGTGTATGTCTATGTGTGCGTGTGTTTCTTTAACGCGATTATCTCTTGTAGACTCTCATCATCATAATCATGTGCTTGGAACAGTAAAATGAATCGTAAAGAGGCTTGTCTTAATTTCTTGTGTGTGTGTGTATTTGTGTGTGTGCCAGAGGTTAGAAGCCCGATTGGCCTTGCTACAGAGCGCCATAGATGAATACAATAAAGCAAAGAATGAATTTGCTGCCAAGGTAAGTCAAGTGTCGTACCCTTCTCTCTCTAAAACCCAGTGTAGTAACTGCTCTCTTAACCCCTGATATGCTTTAATATGATGCAACCACATTCAAATACTCCTCTTTACAACTTTATTAGCAAACTTTAAGCAATGGCAAAGTTTTTTAAGGCAACCCTTTATTAGGATGCCATCTTAGAGATGCCTTCATACTGTCATATTGGCTGACAAGTGCAGGTCTTATCTCAACTCATCAACGGGTCATATTCGGGTAGTCATTCCCTGAAAAGAGATTTTAGCCAGTCTTTATAAATGCTTTATTACTTTTAAGCCCCTGAAATGTTGGGATACTGTATAAAACAATATTTAGTTCCTAACCTATAAGATAAAATGTTCTCCACTGAAGTGTTTATGTTAAAAAAATAATTGTTGTGGTGTGCAAAACCAAAATGAGAAAAAAAAAGTCTCTCTCTCCCCATGCTTCTCTACTCTCTCTCACTCACTCACTCACACACTCTCTCTCTCTCTCTCTCTCTCTCTCTCCACCCTGCCCTATCATCTCCAGGCGACGGAGGAGGAGATGCGTCTGCTGCGTTTCCAGCGGCGCTTGGAGGAGGAGAAGGGGGAGCACCTGGGGGGCCTGAGTCTGCAGGACACACTGCAAGTGCTGCTCTCCGTAGGCCTCCACAAGCAGGCCGAGCAGCTCTACAAAGATTTCAGGGTCCCTGACAAGAGGTGCACACACAGGCATAGTCACCATTAGTACTGTACCTCCACATGGAGTGTTTTAAATGCAGCCAATTCTGGTGTATTAAATATGGCAATGGAAAAGCATATAAGCCATGCATTTACATTTACATTTATGCATTTAGCAGACACTTTTATCCAA